>CAUYQV010148326.1:0-19975 GCA_963574575.1 Galagoides demidoff | reverse complement strand
GTTCAGTTTGGTTGCTCTTCCATAGTCACTCCGGGAGTTAAGATGGAAATAAAACCAGAGAATTACAATGAAAAAAACAAGGATAAGGGGCTTCATTAAGCTGCTTCACAAATCAAAAATTAGTGGGAAATACCACAGTATCTTCACAGCTGCCACAAGTTTTTAGCATCTGTGTATTTTTTCATGTGATTTATTGAATCAGTTTGGTTAAAGTGTGTGTGCATTGGGGGGGGGGGTGAAGCTCTCTTCCACAATGCTTGTGATGTAACTCTTTTTTATTATGAGCATGATTTTTGGTTTTTCTTTATCTGCATGATTTATAATTTTCAGCATGCTTTCCCGTCTTCTATTTCATCTGATCCATATTTAACCACACCAGGTTCCAGGTTACTTCAAGGACAGCAATTGTTTTATTTAATTCACTCTTTAATGCTACACAGTCCAGCACTCTCTATGTTAATTCACTGATGATTCATTATGATAGTTTATAGAAAAATAAAAATTCTGGGCATCTTTCAAATAAAATAATTCCATAGGGATGATTTTTAGAAACTATTCAACTGTAGGGAACTCAGAAAGCACATGGTTTTATACTGGTCCTCTGGTTTTATTTAATGATTCTGTCATTTGTTGAGTTTTGCTTTGATTTTTGACTTTGATCGAGTTTCATCTCTCTTAAAACAAGGTGACACTAGGATGCTTGACCTATTGTCAATTAGAAATTGCAGAAAAATACAATTTATTATTTTGTGTGCTATGCAGCTGAAAAATTTGAACAGTAATAAGAATTAATGCTGGTGGTTCCCTGAATTACAATAAATGTGGTGATACTATTAATTTCTTTACCTTAACCTATCTCCGTTTATTGCTTTGGTTGAAATTTAGCCTAAATTGAAAGCTATTTCTGGCGGGGCATGGTGGCTTACACCTGTAATCCTATCTGTGAGGCAGAGGCAGGTGGATAGCCTGAGCTCTGTATTTGAGACCAGCCTGAGCAAGAGAATGACCTTGTCTCTACTAAAAATAGAAAAACTAACTGGGCATAGTGGGTGGCGCCTGTAGTCTCAGCTACTCAGGAGATTGAGGCAAGAGGATCTCTTGAGCCCCCAAAGTTTGAGGTTGCTGTTAGCTATGATGATGCCAGGGCACTCTACCCCAGGTGACAGAGTGAGATTCTGTCTCACCTACCCTCCCCCCCCAAAGCTCAGAAGAAATGTTGTTAGCTGGCGATGTAAATCATAACATATATATAAGAGATACCATTGTCATGACAGCCCATCCCTGAGTGTACAGAATAATTTATTCTATGTATTTACATATTATCCACAAGTGGAGAAATGTGGAAAGGGATAGAAAAGTATATTATAGGCTAGTTTAGTAGAGTCTGTTAAAATTGAAGCTATATTTGGAAGCTTGTGAATGATGCGGAAACCATGAAGTAAAGCAACCATTTTGTTTTATCAGCCATTAAATACGTTTTATTGTCCAGAATTTGACTTAAAGCTGTGGAAAAAAACACAGCCCCAAATTAATTGAATTCCATAAATTAATTAAAAATGTGGTATCAGTATCAATCGTAGGAACACATCTATGGTGTTATAGCAATTTATGGGTACATCTGTGATCTGTGTTTCTTGTCTTCAGTAATGACGCCTCCAGGTTCCCATGTTTGGGTGAAACAGTATTTGAAGAAAGGAGTGGGGGAAGTGTCATTGGTTTCACTTTCACTTGACCTTCCTTGGTCAATTACACTTCAAGGTAAATGATACCATACAAAAAAAGCTAAAAATAACTTAGTTTTCATAGTGGACAACCTAAAAGGTGGGTTGATCTTAACACAAAGGAAGAGGTAAGAGGTGTCTGCGGGGCGATGGCCAGCAGATGGCAGTGCCTCTCAAGGAACGGCGGGAGGAGCCGGCCTTTCTGCCTCACCGCGGCCTGCAATTTCCAGGAGCGCTAGCTCTCTGCACTAAGCGAGCGGGAGAGATAGGGGTAAAGATCCAGAAATGTTCAAGGACCTCAAATCTTGCAGAAAACCTTGGAAAAGCTACCTTTGCCCATCCAATTACATATGCTTGATTGCTGAGACTGAATCCTGGGTGATTCTGAATGGAATATTTCATTTATTAGACTAGATCCCTTGAAGGCAGGGCTGCCCTTTCCAGAGCAAAGGCTACAGCCCTTTTTGCGGCAGGGTGTGAGGCTCTGTCCTGGGCGCTCCTCTCCTCCGGTCACATTCATTCCTGAGACAATCTCATTCACCCTGTGGTTTCCATCTCATTTGCTGATGAACCTCAGCTCTATCTGCTGCCTACTCAACACCTCCTTTTTGGTATGTTTCACAGACATCTTTAATCCCATTGGTCTCACACCTAACCTTAAGGCCTGGTTCCCTCTGACCTACAATGTTTTCAGCATTTGCTGGTTTATAATCCAATCCATCCCTAAAACTAGAAATCTGGAAATCATTTTTTAATTCTTCTCTCTCTTTCACTCCTGATATCTGTTTATTCTAAGGGCTTGTTCATTTTCTACCTCCCAGGTTTTTACTATTATTCGGCTTTAACTCTGCCTTGATCTCAGCCCATGATTTCACAAAGAACTTCTGAAATAATCCCTGTGAATCCATTCTTGCTCCCTACCTGTCTATTCTCTGCAGTCAGAATGACCTTAAATGCAAATCAGATGGTGACACTTTCGGCCTTGCCTTGATCTCTGATCTCCACGGCTCTCTGCTCAGTCTCTCTGAGTCAGTCACACTGATTCCCTTTCAGTTTTTGTTTTGTTATTTTTAACATCAAGGCCATGATATTATCACTCTTTGGGATGTTATTCCTCTTCTCTTTCTCTTGCTAGGGTTTTCTCTTTCAAACTTCACCTCAAACATCAGTTGCTCAGGAAGCCTTTCCTAACTCTGAAGACTAGGTCAGCTTCCCTGTTTTATTATTTGCTACTTCTTTGTGTTGAACTTGTATAATCACTTGTTCCTTGTTTCCTGCTGGAGTGTAAGGACAGAGATAAACAACATCTATCTTGTCCATCACTATGTCTTCTGTGCCAAGTACTGTGCCTGGGATATACAGAGAATGCTAAAAATTTACACACATTTTAAGAAAGGAAAAAATACATTAGATTTGTCATACTCAAGTTATATTTGACTTCTGAATTACAGGAGATGCTCAGTGTGGCTTGTACACATAGCTTTTATCATTGTATATATTGAGTATTCCAATTTTAATATAGGTTTTTCCTTTTTGAAAATGTGTCCTTGTTTTCACTTTCACTTGACCTTCCTGCCCAATTACACATCAAGGGAAATGACACCATAAAAAAAAAAAAAGCTAAAAATAGTTTAATTCTTTTACAATTTTTGGCCAGGGCTGGGTTTGAACCCACCACCTCTGGCATATGGGGCTGGAGCCCCACTCCTTTGAGCCACAGTACTACCCTAATTCTTTTTAATGGTAGCCATTTTGATGGAGTATTTTGGGTGGTGCAGGAATGGATTGGGCATTCTTCAAGACTCTGTTGTAAAGGGAGCATAAGGAGCGTGGTTAAAAGTCTCTAAAGGTATTTCTCTAGGAGTATGCTCTGGGTCCAGGATCTTTATAGAATGTAGGAAAACTCTCAATAGCTCCTAATCTTGGGGGGCAAGGAGAGAGAAGGAGGAAATTCTTGAAAGTAAATATGTGGTTGGTTCACTATATTCTGACTGGGTTTAAATCAGTTATGTTAGAGAATGATAATTCAACAAAGAGAGTCCCTTTGCCTCCTTTCATGCAGGAATTTAGAGGAGGAACGTAGTGTATTTAGAAAGTGTAAGGTACTGTATTCCAATAGAATTTTCTGTGATTAATTTTGCAGGACTATAAGCCATTTTTCACACTGTGGCTAGGAAACTATTGATGTGGTGCTCATGTAGACTAGGACAATGCCTCCTAAAATGTAGTGTGCATAAATCACTCAGGCATTTTTTAAAAATGCAAATTTTGAGTCAAAAACCCTATATTTCTAACAATTTCCCAGGTTATGCTAATGCTGCTGGACTTCATTATAAGTGGCAAAGTGTTAGGTCTAGGTGCTAGAAATATTGTGTATTTGTACATTCATTATGGTAGCCACTAGTCAATAGAATTTTTGAGCACTTGAAGTAAATGAATTAAGTGAATTAAGAGCTGAATTTCTGCTTTTGATTAATTTCAATGAATTTATATTACAATTAAAATTAATTTATATTTAATTTAAATGGCCACAAATGGCTAGTGACTACTGTATTAGCCTTTATTAGACAGGTCTAGATGATAAAGGTTTTGCTGAGATGAAGATGGCTGAGTGTATCAAATGTTTTGTTCTGGAGTCTCCTGCATTACAAAGAATTTGAGTTATGGATTTGACATGCTTTTATTTACAGTGCTGCTCCCTTTCCAACAAGCATGTAAAATAAAATCTTTCTGGAGAAGAAGAAAGATGTAGATTGTTTTTGAAGGGAAAACATAAGGGACTAGGTTTTAAGCCTAACTTCCTCTCATTCTTGGAGTATACTATCATTTTCTAATTCAATGGAGTGGCTTTCATTTCCCATCAGATAAAAAGAGATACCTCAAACGTATTCCAAAAATCACTTTTTATAAAGAAGTTGGTTGAGATATCATCCTCCCTCCTAGGATACCAAATGGTATGTCTTCAAAACAAAACTGCAGCTGTGATACTTCTAGAATATTGTTGTTTTGTTAATGTTAATATTGAACCACTGGATGCTTTTATGACATGTTCCATGACATCCAAGTGTTTTCCACAATTGGATTCACATTTCTAATACTTGTTCAAGTTCAGTTCGTTTGGACAGTGTTTGCTATGTAGCATATTTTACTTAGACAGTACATGAAAAGTACATAACCTTTTCCTTTGTGTACTCAGTACACATATCAAATTCAAGGCTGTGTTTGTACAGCATATGAGGATAAATCGTCAAGGAAGCACATGGCTGGAGGAGGCTGGACTGGTGGCTTTTGTGTTCTGCTCAGCTATGCAAAGGGCTGAGGAAATTGCTAATTCTGCAGGACTAAAATCCACTTGTCATACTGTAGTTGGGAAACTGTTGACTTGGTGCTCATGCAGTCTGAGACAATGCTTCCTGAAGTTTAATGTGCATAAATTGCCTGGGCATTTTGTTGAAATGCAAATTTTGAGTCAGAAAGTCTAATGATTAGGCCTATATCCTGTATTTCTAACAACTTCCCAAGTTATGCTAATGCTATTGGACTGTACTTTGAGTAGCAAGGTCCTAAGGTATAAATTTGATTTCATTTGGTTAGTTTTGCACTGAAAATTCTTTCTCCATTGCTACAAAACTTATTCTTAAATTCTACCAACTGTGACATTGTGATATCAGTCCAGGTAAGACAGAATGAAAACATTGATTCAAACTCTTTTCAGGGGCTAGAAAAATGGCTCAGTACACATTAACATGAAGTTGGTGATTATATGTTTACATTATCAGCAGAAAACAGTATCCAGGTAAAATTAGCTTACTCATAAGTAGGAGAACATGGCATTCATTAGCTTGTGTTAAAAAATGTCAAAGGCCACCTATGATAATTAAGTCAGAGGAACTGTGGGAACAACTTCAGACAAGGAATAAGGAGGTTGCATTTGGAGCCAACTCTCCCATGATTGGCCAACTTACTGTAGAGAAGGCATTTAATTTCCTTGAACCTAAAATTTTCCTCTTTCAAATATGAATGATGCTTTTTGTTGAAGGGAATACTCCCTTTTATTTTTCTTCTTAGCTTGGATATTTTTAGTGTCATGTATGTTTCTTGAGCTGCTTGCTACTTAATAACAACCAACAAGGTAAGTTGGGCTGTCAGTCAGAGGAGAAATAAATGATTAGTGGAATAAAGGATCTTATTTAAAGGATCATATTAAAAATAACAGTGGAATAAAGGATCTTAAAAGGATCATCTTAAATGGAATAAAGGATCGTGGAATAGTGGAATAAAGGATCTTAAAAGGATCATGTTAAAAATAATAAACCTTTCAGATAGAGTGACATCAACAAGATAGTGGAGTAAGAGTTTTCAGGACTCATTACTTCACGGAAATATCCAATTGGAACAAGCACCCATGCATGAAAACACCTTTAGAAAAGCTGAGGAATCTAGGTGAGAGATATTGCAGCACCTGAGTGGAGCACAGAAATGGGAAAATATTCATTGAAGAGGGTAGGAAGGAAAGTTTCACTTTACCTACTCCACCCTTGTCCCAAGTTTCTGCAGAACAACTTAGAGAAACCCTGTGCTTTGGGGGAAGGAAAAGGAAGTAAGTGTCTGCCTGTGCAATGGACCAGAGGCAAGCCCACTCCAGTGAAATGGGGTGCCAGCCTGACCCTGGTGGACCCAAACTCCAATCCAACACTGGTGGACCACAGTCCAGGCCAATACTAGCACTAGGCTGCCCTTGATGCTCAAGGTTCTGGGTCTTCCCCAAGTACTTTACTCCATGGCTCAATGGATACCCCTGTGGATTCAGAATCCAGGCCTCTCCAAATAGTTGGTCATTACCTATCAATAATTTCTTTAAGTGTAAACAGATTAAGTTCTTCACTCAAAAGATAGAGTGGATGAATGAAAGAAAAGCAAGGTTAAACTAGGTGCTGCTTACAATAGACTACTCACCTTTGCATTAAGGAACCCATAGCCTAGAAGTAAAGAGATAGAAGAATATATTCCACATACAGTATAATCAGAAGAGGGCAAGCTATATTTACATCAGACAAAATAGGCTTTGAGTTAAGAACTGTCACAAGAGACAAAGAAGGCCCTTATAAATAAGAGGCCAATTAATCATGCAGATATAACAATTATAAATGTACACCTAAAACTGGAGCACCTAAACACATAAATCAATATTAACAAAATTGAAGTGAGAAACACACAGCAGTACATTAATAGTAGGGGACTTTAATACTCCACTTTCAATAATGTATAGATCAGGAAGGGAATAATAAGGAAACAGACTTGATTATCGCTCTGGAACATTCCATCCAACAGCAGCAGAATACACCCTTTTCAAGCACACGTTGAACATTTCCCAAGATAAAGCATATGCTAGGCTACAAAACAAGTCTTAGAAAATTTAAAAATATTAAAATCATATTAAGTATCTTTTCTTTTTTTTTTTTTTTATTAAATCATAGCTGTGGGCTCAGCGCCTGTGGCTCAATCGGCTAAGGCGCCAGCCACATACACCTAAGGTGGCGGGTTCCAATCCCCAGCCTGGGCCCACCAAACAACAATGATGGCTGCAACCAAAAAATGGCCGGGCATTGTGGCGGGCGCCTGTGGTCCCAGCTACTTGGGAGGCGGAGACAGGAGACTAGTTTGAGCCCAGGAGTTGGAGGTTGCTATAAGCTGTGATGCCATGGCACTCTAACCAGGGGGATAGCTTGAGGCTCCGTCTCAAAAAAAAAAAAAAATCATAGCTGTGTACATTAATGCAATTATGGAGTACAATGTGCTGGTTTTATATACAATTTTAAATACTTTCATCAAACTGGTTAATATAGCCTTCATGGAATTGTCTAAGTTATTATGTTAAGACATTTATATTCTACCCTTAGTAGATTTAACAGGTACCCTTATAAAATTCACTGAAGTTGTGGTCCCACCAATTACCCTGCCTCCATGCATTCCCCTCCTTCTCTTTCCCCTTCATCTTGGGCTATAGTTGGGTTATAGTTTTCATATGGAAGTGTGGGTGCTTATAAACTAGTTTCATAGTAGGGCTGAAAACATTGGATACTTTTTCTTCCATTCCTGAGATACTTTACTAGGAAGAATATGTTCCACGGTGGCACCTGTGGCTCAGTGAGTAGGGCAGTGGCCCTATATACTGAGGGTGGTGGGTTCAAACCTGGCCCCAGACAAACTGCAACAAAAAAATAGTTTGGTGTTGTGGCTGGTGCCTGTTGTCCCAGCTACTTGGGAGGCTGAGGCAAGAGAATTGCCTAAACCCAAGAGCTAGAGGTGGCTGCGAGCTGTGATGCTACCATAGTACTGTGGGTGGTAAAGTGAGATTCTGTCTCTAAAAAAAAGAAATACGTTACAGCTCCATCCATGTAAACATGAAAGAGGTAAAGTCTCCATCTTTTTTTAAGGCTGTGTAATATTCCATAGTGTACATATACCACAATTTATTAATCCTTTTGTGGGTCGATGGGCACTTGGGCTTCTTCTTTGACTTTAGTAGAGGAAATGAAGGATTGAATGGCAAGTCTAATTTGAGATCCTTAAGTGATTTCCAAACATCTTTCCAAAAGGAACGTATTAGTTTGCATTCCCACCAGCAGTATAGAAGTGTTCCCTTTTCTTCACATCTATGCCACTATCTCTGGTTTTGGGATTTTGTGATGTGGGCTAATCTTACTGAAGTTAGATGATATCTCAAAGTAGTTTTGATTTGCATTTCTCTGATGATTAAGGATGATAAGGATTTTTTCATATGTCTGTAGGCCATGTGCCTGTCTTCTTCAGAGTTTTTCTTCAAGGCCCTTGCCCACACTAAGATGGGATCACTTGTTCTTCTCTTGCTAATACATTTGTGTTACCTGTGGATTTTGGTTATTAAACCTTTTGTCAGAGATATAACCTGAAAATAACTTCTCCCCTTCTGAGGGCTGTCTACTTGCTTTACTAACTGTGATTTTGGCTGTGCAGACGCTTTTGGTTTGATCATATCCCAGTAACCTATTTTTGGTTTTGCTTCAATTGCCCAGGGAGTCTTCCTCATAAAATATTTGCCCAGGCCGATTTCTTCAAGTGTTTTCCCTGTACTTTCTTCTAGTATTTTTTATAGATTCATGTCTTAAGTTTAAATCTTGTCTTAAGTCATGTCTTAAGTTTAATCCAGTGAGAATCTATCTTGGTTAATTGTGAAAGGTGTAGGTCCAGTTTCAGTCTTCTACAGGTTTCCAGCCAGTTCACCCAGCACCATTTGTTAAATAGGGAGTCTTTTCCCCACTGAATGTTTTTAATTGGCTTATCGAAGATCAAATGATGGGAAGTAGCTGGTTCATCTCTTGGTTCTCTATTCTGTTCCATACATCTACCTCAATGTTTTTGTGCCAGTACCATGCTGTTTTATCACTATCGATTTATATTATAATCTGAGGTCTGGTAGCATGATTTCTCCTGACTTGTTTTTGTTTCTGACTGATGTCTTGGCTATTTGAGGTTTTTTCTGATTCCATATAAAATGAAGTATTATTTTTTCAAGGTCTTTAAAGTCTGACAGTGGTGCTTTAATAAGGATTGCATTAAAATTGTATATTGCTTTGGGTAATATGGACATTTTAACAATGTTGATTCTTCCCAGACATGAGCATGGTATATTTTTCCATTTGTTAACATCTTCATCTATTTCTTTTCTTAGAGTTTCATAGTTCTCTTTATAGAGATCTTTCACATCCTTTGTTAGGTAAAATCCCAAATATTTCCTCTTCTTTGGCACTACTGTAAAAGGAATAGAGTCCTTGACTGTTTTTTCAGCTTGACTATTGTTGATATATAGATAGGCTACAGATTTGTGAGTATTGATTTTGTATCCTGAGATGTTGCTATATTCCTTGATCACTTCTAAGAGTTTTGTAGTTGAATCCCTGGTATTTTCCAAATATACAATCATATCATCAGTGAAGAGTGAAAGCTTGATCTCTTCTGACCCTATATGGATACCCTTGATTGCCTTTACTTGCTTAATTGAGATGGGTAAGACCTCCATTACAATGTTGAAAAGCAGCAGAGACAATGGGCAACCTTGCCTGGTTCCTGATATGAGTGGAAATGATTTTAATTTAACTCCATTCAATATGATATTGGCTGTAGGTTTGCTGTAGATGGCTTTTATCAGTTTAAGAAATGTCCCTTCTATACCAATTTTCTTTTTTATAATAAATATATATATATATTAAATTAAATCATAGCTGTGTACATTAATGCAGTCATGGGCTACAGTGTGTTGGTTTTATATACAATTTGAAACATTTTCATCAAACTGGTTAACATAGCCTTCATGTCATTTTCTTAGTTATTGTGTTAAGACATATTCTACATTTAGAAAGATTCACATGTACCCTTGTAAGATGAACCATAGGTGTGGTCCTACCATCTTCCTCCCTCCATCCATCCTATACCAATTTCTTAAGTGTTCTCATCATGAATGGATGCTAGATATTATCAAAAGATTTTCTGCATCAATTGAGAGAACCATAGGGTCTTTGTTTTTTAATTTATTTATGTGATGAATTATATTTATAGATTTACGTATATGGAACCAGACTTGAGACGCTGAGATAAAACCCACTTGGTTGTGGTGTATAATTTGTTTGATGTATTGCTAGATTCTGTTTGTTAGGATCTTGTTGAATATTTTTGCATCAATATTCATTAGTGATATTGGTCTCTAATTTTCTTTTCTTATTGGGTCTTTTCCTGGTTTGGGGATCAAGGTGATGTTTGCTTCATGGAATGTGCTGTGTAGTATTTCTTCTTTTTCTATATTTTGGAAAAGGTTAAGTAATCTAAGTACTATCTCCTCTTTAAAGGTTTGGTAGAATTCTAATGTGAAGCTATCTGGTCCAGGATTTTTCTTTTTTGGGGAGATTTTGTATAGCTGATGCTATTTCAGAGCTTGATATAGGCCTGTTCAACATTTATACTTCATTCTGGCTAAGTCTAGGAAGGTGGTGTGCTTCCAAGTATTGGTCAATTTCCTTCAGATTTTTGTGTTTCTGAGAATAGAGTTTCTTGTAATATTCATTAAGGATTTTTTGAATTTCTGAGGAGTTTGTTTTTATTTTGTCTTTGTTATTTCTGATTGATGAAATTAGAGATTCTAAATTTTTTTTTCCTGGTTAGGTTAGCCAAAAGTGTATCTATTTTATTGACCTTTCCAAAAAAACAACTTTTTGATTTATTGATCTGTCATATAATCCTTTTGTTTTCAATTTCATTTAATTCTGCTCTAATTTTGCTAATTTCTTTTCTTTTGCTGGGTTTGGAATTGGAATGTTCTTCCTTTTCCAGTTGCTTAAAATGTCCCATTAACTTGTTAACTTCCTCTCTTTCCATTTTCTTGAGAAAGGCTTGCAATTTCCCTCTTAGGACTGCCTTTGTAGTATCATAGAGGTTCTGATAATTCATGTTCTCATTATTGTTTTATTCCAAAAATTTGGTAATTTCCTTCTTAATCTCATCTATGACCCAGCTATCATTCAGTATAAGGTTATTTTAATTTCTATGTTTTGTATGAGTTTGTAGATTCCTATGTTACTGAATTCAACTTTTGTTCCATGATAGTCTGAGAAGATACAAGGAATAATTTCTATTCTTTTAAATTTGCTGAGGTTAGACTTTAAGATGTGATCAATTTTGGGGGATGTTCCATGAGCTGATGAGAAGAATGTGCATTCAGTTTTGTTAGGATGGAATGTTCTTTAGATGTCCATTAAATCTAATTGTTGGATGGTTAAGTCTAAAATTTCTCTGATTAGTTTCTTATTGGAGGATCTATCCAATACCGCCAAAGGGGTGTTAAAATCTCTGACTATTATGGTGCTGGAGGAAATCAAGTTGCTCATGTCTGTTAGAGTCTTTGTTATAAATTGAGGTGCATTCTGGTTGGGTGCATAAATGTTAATGAAATTTCATCATGTTGAGTGTTACCCTTCAGAAATGTGAAGCAACCATCCTTATCTTTCCTTACTTTTGTTGGTTTAAAACCTATTGTATCTGTGAATAACATTGCAACACCTGTTTTTTTCTGATTGCCATTTGCCTGAATTATAGATGACCATCCCTTCACCCTGGGTCTATATTTATCTTTTAAGGTAAGATGAGATTCTTGTATGCAGTAGATATCTGGCCTGAGTTTTTGTATCCAGTCAGCCAACCTGTGCCTCTTGAGAGGACAATTTAAGCCATTCACATTAATTGAGAACATTGATAAACCTGGTAAAATTTTGGGTATCAAATTTTTTGAAAGTCCAGAGGACATTTCTAATCCTTTGGCCACTGTAGAAGTTGGAATTTGATCAAAAATTTCTGAGTGAGTTTATTTTGGTGGTAGAGGATTGTGCTGGTCATTATGGAGGATAGGTCTGAGAATATCCTGGAAAGCTGGTTTAGTTATGGCAAATTTCTTTTTTTCTTTGGCCAGGGCTGGACTTGAACTCATCACTTCTGGTATATGGAACTGGAGCCCTACTCCTTTGAGCCACAGATGCTGCCCAGTATGGCAAATTTCTTCAACATTTGCATGTCATTAAAGTATTTCATTTCTCCATCATAAATGAAACTCATTTTTGCTGGATACGGGTTCCTGGGTTGAAAGTTATTTTGTTTTAGGAGGTTAAAGGTCAATGATTGCCTTCTTTTCATTTTCAGCAGAGATATCTGCAGTCATTCTAATAGTCTTTCCCTTGTAGATTATGGTTTTCTTACATCTGGCTGCTTGTAGAATTTTCTCCTTCATATTAACTTTGGCAAAGTTAATTATAATGTGTCTGGGAGATGCTTTATTTAGGTTGAGTCATGGTGGGATTCTGAAACTGTCTGCTATCTGAATTTCAGGATCTCTTGCCATGTTTGGGAAATTCTCCACAATTATCTCTTTGAGTAGAGCATCAGGGCCTTTGAAGCAACATTTTCACCTTCAGGAATAGTTATATGGTGAATATTAGCTTTTTTCAAATTGTCCCAGAACTCTCTCAGAGAATGATCTGCTTTTGCTCTCCACTTCTCCACTCCTCTTTGAGCATTTGGGAGCATTCAAAAGCTTTGTCTTCAATGTCAGAAATCTTTCTTTTGCCTGCTCCATTCTGTAACTGAGGGATTCTACTGTATTTCTCAGATCTTTGAGGGCTGCAAGTTCTTGCCTCAATGTGTCAAAATCTTTGGTAATTTTGTCTTTCAATTCATTGAATTCTTGAGACAACTTTTGAAATGCTCCTTGAATTTCTAATTCCAACTTTACCTCCATTCTGTTAATCTTACTTGCAGTCCAAATTCTGGATTCGATTTCTGACATCTCAGCCTTTTGTTTGTGAATGGGATCCTCTGTTGTGTCCACCTTGTCATTCCTTGGGGGAGTTGATCTATTCTGATTATTCATGTTGCTGGAGTTTTTCTGCTGATTCTGCCCCATGATTCTTTTTCACCATTTGGCTGGACGAGCAGATAACGTAAAATTGGGTTGGGGGTTCCTGGAGTAGTGATTATCCAGCCCTTTTCTCAAGAGCTGGCACTGGTGACTGTAGGTTTTCTCCCACAACTTTGCAAAGGACCCATACAGTATTACAGCCTGAGACATTGGGGACCTGCTTGGTGTGGTGGGGCTAAGTGGCTTTGTCTTGTTTTCAGCTGGTCTCTGTCCAATCCTAGTGAGTCAGTAACTGGGTTGAATTCTTAGCTGTGGAGAAATACAAGCAACCAAGACACCCCACCCTCCATGGGCAACAACTGGAAGAGGAAAATCAAACTTTCTCCCAACAACACAACCAGGGTACTACCTTGGATGGTCCTTGGGTGATTGGCCTAGGTCAAGAGTTCCAAATCAATTGTCCCAGTCAGCACCCAGTCTCAAGTGGAAGAGTTCAAAAGGTCTCCAGCAACTACATAGCAGGGGTCTGTGGGCAGCTCAAGTATGATTTGCTCTGGTGCTCCATGAAGTCAGGAGGGCCCACCCAGCAAATGAACTTGCCCAGGAAGATTGATGTCTCCTTCACTACCTTGCACCTCTGTCACACCCAGTCACTGGTAACCCACAGGGCTGTGACCCAGTTCCCTCCATTGAGCAGATGTACCAGGGGTTTATGCCTGCCGGAGTCACTGGTAGATCTGTGTCTCCTTGGCCAGGCTGCCTTACTCTGCCACCAGCTGGCAGAGGGAACTGGAGCCTAGCTACCTCAGGTGCTTAATGGAGGCTAGGGAGTTTCACTCAGTTCCAGCCCTGCCCCTGATTGATGTAGCTGCCACTTATATTTTCTCAGAATCTGTGTTTCTGTCCTGGCTATATTCCCCTGTGGGCCAGGCACTGTTTGAGTTCACAGAAATTGTGACTCAGCCCTGCCCTGTGCTGCTACTGCTGTGCCAATTCTCATGGAGCTGACATCTCTGTCTCTACTGCACTTTATGTTGGGGCAGGCATGGTTAGAGCTCACAAATGGCTCTCAGTTCCTGCCCTTTCCTGGGCTGATGCTACTGCCACACTTGCTTTTGTCCCAGCTATGCTCCTCTGGGGGCTGATTGCACAGTGGGCTCACAAAAGTGACAATTCTGAGTTAGCCCCACCCTAGGAGTATGCTGCCTCTGTGCACATGTGGATTTTATTCTCCGTCCTCGCAGCATCCTGTTGGGGCAGGTACTGCCTCAGGCATACCTTTTGCTCATGGAGCCTGCCTTTCTGTCCCAGATCTGTTCTGCCTGAGGCTGCCACTGGAACAGAGGCCTGGCTTCCTCTGCTTGCTAAGAGAGGCGTGAAGTGTTTCTCCAAAACATCATTGGGGTGTGAGCCCTTTTGTTCCCACCACTGTGCTGCTGTGCTATGCTGTGGGGCACTGTCTCTCCCTCTCCTATATGGTTCCCTCACTCCACAGCCCCCACTTTACCCTGGTGTCATGGAGTCAGCACAGACTTATAACAGACCATGCCCTGTCCACACCTCTCAAGAAAATGCCCAAGAATCTGGACTCCATGGGGGACAGGTTTCCAGACCATGGGATGAGAGTGGAGGGGAGTGCTGGGAGTTCAGAATTGCAGGTAGAGCATATGTTCAGTTTTATGCCTGGTGGGAGAGTGCCATGGCACACTAGTGGGTCCTCTCTGGGGAAGGAGTTCCAGTTTTAAAGGGTCTCTCCCATAGGATAAAATAGGAGGAGATCTGAACTCTGCTTGCTTGTTTGTAGAAAGTATACTGCAAGCTGTTCTCATGAAGGAGGGGACCCCCGTCCATTGGCAATGGGTTTTGTACCTATTATTTGTTTCCTTGGGGTCGCAGCTTGCCTCAGCAGGGCTGATGTGCATTCTTCAGCTTTCTGTTTAGGCTCAGCTCCAAACCATCAGCTTACTTGATAAACTTCTGTCCTTTAACTCTCCTTCTGGATGGGAGTGTCTGTGGAAAGCTGGCTCCAATTGGCCATCTTGCCTCCTCTCTCCATTTAAGTATGTTTTCTAAGTACAATGGTATGAAACTAGAAATCAAAAACAGGAGAAAAATTCACAAGTCTATGGAAGTTAACACACTCTTGAACAGTCAATGGGTCAAAGAAGTTAAAAGGGCAATTAGAAAATATCTCAAGACAAATGAAAATTGAAGCATAATATTCCAAAACTTATGGACTGCAGCAAAAATAGTTCCAAGGGGGATGTTCACAGCAATAAATACTTATATTAAGAAATAAGAAATATCTGAAATAAATAACTTTATACCCCAAGGAACTCGAAAAATAAAGAAGCTCAACATTTTCTAATGGAAGGACATAACATTCAGAGCAGAAATAAATGAAAAAGAAATTAGGATCAATGAAACAGTTGATTTTTTGAAAAGATTAACAAAATGGACAAATAATTAGCTAAAGTAAGAAAGAAGAGAGAAAACTCAAAATCTGAAATGAAGAAGGGAGACATTACAACTGATAACCAGAAAACAACAAAGGATTATAGGAGACTTCTATGGATAATTATATGCCAATAATAGGATAACCTAGATGAGACAAATTCTAAGAAACGTGCAACCTACTAAGATTGAATCATAAAGAAATAGAAAATATGAATAAACTAATAATGTGCAAGATTGAATCAGTAATCAGAAATTCCAGAAAAAAAAAAACCCCAAAACCAAAAAACAAAAGGACCAGAACCTGATAGCTTCACTAGTGAATTCCACTGAATATTGAAAGCAGAACTAATGACAACAATTTTTAGCCCTGAGTGGCAGAATGGTTCAAAATGCTCAAATAAGTTCCTCACATTAACAAAATGAGGAACAAAATACATATTTTATACACCTACAAATAGATGTAGAAAAATTATTTGATGAAATTCAGTATTCTTTAATAAAAATTTTTAACAAATTGTGTATAAAAGAAATGTATTTCGAGTCAATAAAGGTCATAGGTAACAAGCCCATGGCTAACATATTCAATGGTAAAAGTTGAAAGATTTTCTTCTCATAAGAAACAAAAGGATGCTAACTTTTGCCATTTTTATTCAACACTGAACTGGAAGTCTTAGCCAGAGCAATTAAGTAAGAAAACAAAAAGAATTCAAATAAAATGGGAAGAAGTTAAAGGGTCTCTGGTTATCTATCTATCTATGTATGCATGATCTTATAATAGATAACCCTAAACTGCATAAGAGCTCCATTAACTCTAACCCTACATTCCATTAGACCTAATAAATTTATTAAAGTTATAGAACATAAGATCAGTATACAAAAAATCAGTAGTGTTTCTAAATGCTAACAATACACTATCTATCCAAAAAAGAAGTCAAAAAAGCAATCGCATTTACAATAGTATTAAAAAATAAATATTTGGGAATAAATTTAACCAAAAAAGGTGAAAGATATCCTGTGTTTATGGATTAGATGAATTAGTAGTATTAAAATATCCATAATACTCAGTGTGATCTATAGTTTCAACATAATCCTTGTCAAAATTCTAATAACAATTTTAACAGAAATAGGAAAGAACAATTCTTAAATTCATGTGGAACCACAGAAGACCCCAAATTGTCAAAGAAATCTTAAGCAGAAATAACAAGTCTGAAGTCATCAAATTCTCTGATGTCAAAATCTTCTACAAAGCTGTATTAATCAAAGCAGCATGGTAGTAGCACAAAAACAAACATATAGATTAAAGGAACAGACTAGACAGCCCGGAAATAAATCCATTCATTTCCAGTCTGATCTTTGATAAAGTTGCAAAGAACACATAATAAGAAAAGGACAGTCTCTTTAATAAATGGCATGGGAAAAACTAGATATCCACAGCAAGAAGAAATTGGATCTTTATCTCATCCTACATAGAAAGAATCATTCAAATTAGATGAAAGCCTTAAACACAAGACCTAAAACAAAAATTACAAGAATAAATCTAGAGAGAAAGCTTCTTAATATTGGTTTGGAGAACAATTTTTGCATATGATCCCCGAAGCAAAAATAGACAAATGGGATTGCATCAAATTAAAAAGCTTCTGTACAGCAAAGGAAACAATTAGCAGAGTAATGAGAAACCTATGCAATGGGAGAAAATATTTGTGAACCATCAATCTGATAAAGGGTTAACATCCAAAATATATAAAGATCACAACTCAGTAGCAAGAATACAAGTAAGTTGCTTAAAAAATTGGCAAAAGACCTAAAAAGACACATTCTCAAAAGAAGACATAGACATGGCCCACAGGTTCACAAAAGTGTTCAGCATCACTAATAATCGGGGAAATGCAAGTTAAAACCACAATGAGATATTACCTCACTCTTATGATGACTGTTATGAAAACAAAAGCAACAGTGTTGGGGAGGAGGTAGAGAATAGAGAACTCCTGGACACCATTGATTGGAAGGTAAACTAGAACTACCATTATGGAAAACAGTATGGAGGTTTCCCAAAACATTAAAAACAGAACTACCATATGATCTAGTAATCCTGCTACTTAGGCACATATCCACAGGAATGAAATCAGTATCTGGGAGGGAAGTTGCACTCCATGTGCATTCCAGCACTATTCACAATAGCCAAGGTATGGAATCGACCTAAGTGTTTATCAATGGATGGTTGGATAAGGAAACTGTAGTATATAACAGGGGTGCCAAAAATGTATACACATTACAAGAGCTGTTATCTATATTTATTATATATTATGTATATACTTTGAGCACCTCTTGTAATTGCAGAAATCAAACATGAATTGTGTTCATCTTTTGTTATTGGTATATACTCAGTATTACAATTCTTAAAGATATACAACTCTTATTTGTCAATTATACTTCAATACATGGGTTTTTCAGAGTTTTATAGATCCACTAATTTAAATTCCAATCTGTTAATTCTGTGAGTGTAAGGACACTTGTCCTGTGCCAAGTACAGGGGGAGTACTAAACTTCTCAATAGTACTGATAATGATGATTAAAGCATTCTGTGCCGGAGTCCAGACACAGGCATATGATCGGTGAGCAACAATGAGTAGTTAAAAGAATGAACGAATTAGAAAAATGGTGCCTATGGCACCACTGAAGACTTCTCTCTTTCTGTGGTGAGATTTATCAGTAAAGTTGCTTTGTCCATATTCTGATCTCGCAAAATTCCTATAGCATCATGTTCATCTTCCAAGCTTTCTCTTCTGCTTACCTCTTAGCACTTGTGATTTTGTAAAATGTCCCCTTTAGTTTGTTGCACTGGTGGGAAAGGTCTATATCCTTATAACCACACTCCTGTGACAGATGGGCTTGTGCTATTGTGTATTGTCAGTTTTCTTCAGCTCTCAATAGGGTCTTATAAAATTGTGACCTCAAGCTACTTTCCAGTCTGTTGCTCACACAGTAAAACAAGCAAGCAAACAAAATCAGGTGCCACACATTTGTACAGATAAATGTGAACTTGAGTACTTGTGAAAATTTAAACTAAGCTTAGTGAGAAATAGTTACCAATGAAGCATAAGTATGAATTATCCACAGTCTTCTTAATCTCAGATTTAAACATAAATTTTAAATTCATATTCATATATTCATTCATTCCCATCTCTTTTCACTATTCTTCCTCCCTATCTATCTCTTAAATGAAAGAAGATGGTTATTTTAATAATTGACGTATACTTAATTAAGCAATTTTTATTTTAGTGACATCTTTTAGATAATTATCTCTACATTGTTAAAACTTTTTACATTTGACATTTGAAGTAGCCACTTGATTCTAGTCAATAACTTATCAATCTCTGACAAATTTCTCAGATAACACAAAACCAATTAATCCAGGTCTGATGAGTTTTTGACAGAGGTTTTCTTTTAAAGATAACACAACTTAAATTTATAGACTCCTTCCCTTAAGGAATTCCAATTGTTCATTTTTTTTTTTACTAAATAATTTAGTTGCATTATCATTTCTTGAAACCTGTTCCTTCACCTGCCCTCCCTAGCCCAGCTGACAGCAGTGTTCCACCTGGGACCTGGAGGTGGGTCAGCATGCATTTTAACCAGCCCTGCCTGCTGTTCTGATATCTGAGCAGCACTGGTGTACTCGTATACCATCACTACCCACTGAGCTGGCTCAGCAGAAACCTGGAAGGAATTCTTTTCTAATTTCTTTCCTTTACCTCCTGCATTAAATTCATTTGCTCAAACTTCAGACACAGCTCTCAAAAATCCTCCCCTCCCCCCCATTTCCACATCCATTGCATCACATCACTCCTTATTTTTTTTCTGATCCATAGCAGTGGCCTCCATCAGATATGTCTGCTTCCTTTGTCATCCCTGCCCCCACAGGCCATTCTCCATGCTGTGATCAGAGCAACCCTCCCAAACACACGTGGGCTTATATGCTTTATAGCAAGATCTCTTATGTGTCCTTAAGGGCTGCATAAAGGAGTCCATGCTTGGGGGACTGCAAAACAGACCCATTCTCCAGCAGCTCTTCTGAACTTCCTGGTCTCATTTTGATACCTTTGCTTCCTTTCCTTTGCTTGTATCCTACCTGGGCTCTAATTCTTCTGGGAGGCTTCAGAGTTTTCAGAGGAAACACATTCTCTTACTTTGCTGGATGTTCCTAATGTTATTCTCGCTGCTCGACTTTCTCTGTGCACTTGATGTACTCCTGTCCACTCTTCAAGATCCATTTCACATGTCACCTTATTTCTGGAACTTTTATCACTCCTTTCCTGGCCACCTTTCTCAGAATAATTAATAACTTCTCTGTATTTCCAAG
>CAUYQV010148322.1:0-58168 GCA_963574575.1 Galagoides demidoff | reverse complement strand
GGGTAGCGCAGCTCAATGTCGAGTCACCAAACGTGGAAACAACCTCAATACTCACCAACCCAGGACTGGCTTAGTAAGCTGTGTTATATATATACCATGGAATATTATTTGGCCACTAAAAAAGATGGAAACTATGTATATTTTGTACTAACGTGGAGTGATGTGGAACATTTTGTTCTTATTAAAGCATCAGAAGGCTGGATATGCAAGAATCCAAGGTAATAAATTTTGAGATGAGGACAATTGGTGACCTAGTATATGGTGGGGGGTGAGGGAATGGGGGAGCAGAGAGAGGGAAGGAGGGCGGATAGGGGGTCACAGGCAAATGCAATTAGTGTAACCTGGTTCTTTGTACCCTCAATGAATCCCCAACAATAAAAAAAAAAAAAAGATTCTTGCTAGTAACACAACCTGATCACTTTGGGGAATATCTGATGGGGGTCAGAATCCACGGTTGGCAGCCACTTTCTTTTCAGTATATTGGCATGGATCTTTTTCTGAGCAGTGTGGGAGAAAAATTTCTTTTCTGGGGGCCTGTGAATTTCCATTTGTCATTAATTTTGAATCTCGCTGTCATTGTGACAGCTCAGGGGCCTTACAGATGCAAACATCAGATAAGGCAGGTAGGTGTAAGTCAGGTTGCTCTCTAAAATGTACTGTGCATAAGTGCTATATATGGATGAGAATCCAAAATACACCTCCTATATAACAAAGCCACTTGACTTCATGCGAAGGAAACTTTTTATACTCTCTGAGGGACCTCATTTTCTATGCCTATGAAATGAGATATTTTAAACATGCAGCAAAACATATCTATATAACTAAAAGATCTATACCAAAACATTTGGGTCCATAATTTTGACAGAACTGATTGTGTCCTACATCGAGGGTTTTACAATAGGTTTGTGGCATGTGTCTATTCTGAATGGTTTGTGACTTCGTGATAAGGTCTGAATCAGACCAGCTCATTGGAACAGACAACTTTTGTTTTCCCAGCACTTTCTTCTTTCATTTTTGAATATCTACTACTGTTTGACTGAAGGAGATTCTAAGAGAACCATCAACCTGGGGAGCTTGCCTTCCCACTACTCACACCACTGCCACTGAAGAGATCATTTGACCCTAACCAGGGCAATGAGACTCGCACCCTGGAAATCTGTGTTTTAAGCAGTGATACCCAGGGAGGAAGTAATATGAATAGACATGAAGCAGCCAGAGCTGAGCCATCCAATGACAGAGCATGAGAGAAGGAGAGAGAG
This sequence comes from Galagoides demidoff, assembly GCA_963574575.1. Classification (NCBI taxonomy): domain Eukaryota; kingdom Metazoa; phylum Chordata; class Mammalia; order Primates; family Galagidae; genus Galagoides; species Galagoides demidoff. The sequence goes on along the minus strand of CAUYQV010148322.1, from coordinate 56,909 downwards.
AGAAAGAGAGAGAGAGAGAATTCTTAGTCTATTACCTAAGTCCTTAGAGAAGCCCTGTTTCTACCTTTTCTAAAACATGAACATTTCTTTCTGGGCTGTGTAACCACTCTCTGTTTCCAATAAATTGGTTTTTGCTTATATTAGCTGGAGTCAGTTTCTGTTCCTTACAAGAAAAAAAAAAAAAAGAAGGAAAGAAAGAAAAGAAAAGAAAAAGAGAAAAAGAACAAAGAAAGGAATACTGGATTATTTGTGGATGGGCCCAGGACTCAGTTAGTCCATTCTGCTTGAAGAGGCTTAGAAGCCAACACCCTCCTTTTGCAAATTCTATTCTGGACACAAATTGTGTCCCACCAATTTAATGTATTAGTATGAGATTTAGACACCCAAACTGGGACAGAGGACTTCGTTCTATCCCTTTTTGGCTGTCTCTGCTCAATACAGGGGTGTGAAAATCTGAGATTTCTCTGATGTGTGACAGTGTCCAATCTCCAGCTTCCTTGGTGATGAGAAAACTTGGTGGTGGCAGCAACAGTGATTACTTAATCTGATCTCCTAATCCCTTCATTCTATCTCCTTGGCTACCCAGAAGCAGTGGCAGCAGAGAGGTAGGAGGTTTTTGACCCAAGCATAGTTCTGATGTGCCTCAGTGGTAAAAGCTGGAGGATCAGTTCTATACTATTCTGCAATTGTATTAGAGACTCAGACTACATCCTGATCCTTCCATACATCTAAAGATTTTGTAAATACTCATTTTCTGTATTAAATTCTTGCTGCTAATTGTGCCTAAAATGGTCTCTCCTTTCTGCATTGAACCCTGCTTAATACAAATATTTAAATGATAGAAAAGGATCACACAAACCAGGTAGGAATATATAAATAAAACTAATGTAGTACAAGAATGGGGAAATTAATTTTTTTTGTACTTGAATTTTTCTATGTCATCACCAGTTGTTATGTAGTTAAGACTACAAGAGCTATAGATAAGTGCTAGGTTATTACACAGTTCGAACCTTACAAAGTAATTAAGTAAATTTCCTTATGATATTGTTGACTGCTAATAGTACAAATATAGTCACAGCATTTTTTTAATTGAAAAGATGGATCTAAAATACATTTGTTAGGAACAATGAACTAAGAATAGTTAAACACTGCTAAAGAGGTAGTAGCAACAAAGTGAGGACACTTACCTTGTTAGAGATCCATTTATACTAAAGCAATGATAAATAAGGTAGAGTGATGTTGGCCCTCTGGGGAAACCAATAGGAAAGAATGGCATGTCCAGGAAGACACTCACACAGTACGGAAATTTTGTATGTGGCAAGTCTGGCAGGAAGGATCAGAAGGGAAAGAACGAACGAGTCACTTCAACATGCTGAGAACACCAGTCATCCATGTAGGAAAAACTAAGAACAACACCCTACATCACTTTGTTCACACACACATAAACATAATTCAAAATAGTTTACTGACTTAACCATCGATGGCAAAAGTTTAAAATTATAAAACCTTGAGAAGAAAATAGGTAAAAGACTTCTGGGTAGGGTTGGCTAGGGAATTCTTAAACAGGACACAAATATCAAAAATTAAAAAAAATTTATTAGCTTTGATTTTTTTTTTTTTTTTTTTTTTGAGACAGAGTCTCAGCTGATGTTACCCTGGGTAGAGTGCTGTGCATTACAGTTCACAGCAACCTCCAACTCCTGGCTTAAGCGAGTCTCTTGCCTCAGTCTCCCAAGTAGCTTTTTTGGTAAGTGTCCTCACTTTGTGTCCTCATTACACTTGCCTTTTTTTTTGGTTGTAGTTGTCATTGTTGTTTGGCAGGCCCGGGATGGATTCCAACATGCCAGCTCTGGTGTATGTGGCTGGTACTTTAGCCGCTTGAGCTACAGGTGCTGAGCCCTATTAGCTTTGATTTTGACTGTAGTTAGTTCCTGATAGACTTAGTGGTAGTCAGACAAAAGTCAGGTGCTTCAGAGATTAGTCCTTCCAGGTACTCCACATGGGAGAGCAGAGTCACATGTGGCTGGCTGGGATGTAATAGGAACACAGAGTTAATGGCTAATTGGTGGTGTGTAGGCCAGATCTGTCAGCATGGGGGCCAGATGAGTGCCCCAGAAGGACCCACTGTGATCCCAAAGAGGGCAGGAGGGTTGGAAGGATAAAAGGCAATGCAGACTCTCATCATATCCAACCTCATTGTAATAGCTTGTTAGCTCCATGTTCTATCAGATGACCAGCAGGGATAGGGCTTTACACTGTAAATTCTGTGCAATAAAACTTTGCTGAACACAGGGAAGCTCTAGTTTCTATACATGTAGACATTTAAAACACTAAGATAACTATGGATTTTTTTTTTAAAATTGGGACTTAATTGTGAGTCAGTGCAATATAAATGTCTTAAAATGTAAAAGACTTGGCAAAAAAGCTCTATTGATGTTTTAAGGGCCTAGGGAAGAAACTGGTGAAAAATGCTTTCCTTGAAATGAAAGAACTATTATAGGTCACAAGGTAAGGTAGAAGTGGAGAGATAAAGATGGGCAAGCTCGCAGCTAGAATTTATAGACCAGAATAGCAAAGCCTTACGAATTTGAAATGGAAAACAATTCCTTACTTTTTATACTATAGCAAAAACTCACCTATGGAAAAAGAGACCATTTTAATAAAATGGAGGTCTATCATAACATCAGTCTGAAAACAGGACGAGTGATAAAACAAGCTCATGTTTAACCCATTGTGTTTCTTAAAACATATAAACCAAACCTCTCATAGGCAAATACCCTTGAACAAGGATAGATATTTTGCTTCTTCTTATTAACCCCCCCTTTAAAAAAAAAGTTAGGGACAATTCTGTCTCAGGAGACTTCCTAGTGTCTTAAATAAAAGTTCAGACAAAGGGGAATAATTTCTCTTTTTAAAATATAAATGTTTGAGGAAGCTTTATTTAAAGATAAAAAACTGGAAACAACCCAAATGCTTGTCAATGGTGGCCTATCCATAGGGTGGGACTCTGTTCCTCAACATAAGGGAGCTGATATGGGACAATATAGATAGGCCATATACACTAGCCTGAGTACAAAGGGTCAGGTTCAAATAGTTACGGACTGTATGATTCTGTTTATAGGACATCATGGAAAGGCAAAACTGGAACCAGATTGGATTCATGGTGCTGGTGCTGGGCTAGGGAGAGGGGATTTACTACAAAGGAGCATGAGGAAAATTTTAGGGTGGTTTAAATATTCTATATCTTGATTGCTACTGTCTGCATATGTTTCTCAAAATGCAACAAAATATGTATCTAGAAAGAATTAATTTTATTGCATGTAAGTAAATTATACTTTAGTAAACCTAACAGCTGAAAACTTCTGGCAGTTTGGATTTTATATATATATATAGACAAAAAAAAAGAGAGATAAAACAAGAGAAAAATATAGGAAAAGAGAAGGAAAAGAAAAAAAGACTGATATGATAGAAAGGGAGGAAAGATTTTTGTAAAAATTCTTGGGTAAAGCAATGTAATTACTAATAGAAGTATGATGTTTAACTGCCTAAAATTGCCAAAGACATGTGAAGGATATACTAGAGAGGAATAAAGGAATGCCCATAAAATTTGAGACCCTATAAACAGTCTCCAAAATACAGGTGTTGCCCGTGGCTCAAAGGAGTAGGGCGCTGGCCTCATATGTCGGAGGTGGTGGGTTCAAACCCAGCCCAGGTCAAAAACTGCAAAAAAAAAAAAAAATCTCCAAAATAGGAGATAAATAGGATAAACAAAATATATTTAAAATAAAAATTATATCATTGTGGAATACCCAAGAAAGTAACTGATGCCTCTTCTGCTTGCCTGTGGTTTTATTATGAACCTTCCAGATCAGAAGGCATGTGTCTATCTGTACAGCTGTCTTGGAATAAAATAGGAATGTTTTGGAGACTGCCTCTCCTCTCTGCCTCCCCCCACCTCCTCCCCAGGAATAACATCTTAAAAGGAGGCATCTAATAACCTTAGGCCAACCATGTAAAAGGACATAGATCTCAAAGTTACTAGACCTGAGGTCCAATAGTGTTGCAACCTTGGGCAAATCTCTTGACTTTTTGACATTTTAATTTTCTTATCTGTAAGATACAGGTATTGTACAAAATGATATCTACAATAAAATTGAAAATCCAGACAGGCAGGAGGGCAGGTCTTAATCACTAGGAAAGTTCCAGACCCTGAGTGTAACAGGTCAGGGGAGACAAATTAAGAAAAACACGACAGAGCTTTACTTCTGGCGAGACTGGAGATCTATCTGGCATGTTAAAAAGACAGGTGGCATCTAAGACAGAAATACTTTACAAAAGTAAAGTTAGTAGAGACTGAGACTCCTGAGCAAGGTAAAATTCCAGTTTGCAGAATTGGAGCCTAGGAACAAGGCTGCTTTTGCTGGAAAGATGGATGTAGCTGAACATGGAGCCATTTGTCCTTAGAGCAAGGAGCTCCTTCCAGTATGCCTGTCCTAAACCCTGCATTAGTGTTTGGGATTAGGAGAGTCTGGCCCAAAAGCGGGGAGCAAGGGACTGTCTAGAAATGTGAGAGAAGAAGCTGAGCTGTTTAAGACACTGAGTCTGTCACTGAAAGGAACCAAGAGAAGAATGAAAATCTCATGAGCACTTTTGTAGAACCAGAAAACATTGTCCTAGATTGTTTTTATGGCTGTCAGCCCAGAAACCTCCCTGTAAACCATTTGGAAAATTGTGTTTGTCAACAGAAAATTAAAATGCCTCTAATGGTAATTGTTTAAATGTCATCTCTCCTTTTCACCACAGTCTCCTTTCCTGGGGAGACATTTTTCAATTTGTTGCTATTATTCTCTCTTAGAAGTGGCTGAAGGCAGTCCTTGCATGAAACATCAACCAAAAACACAATAATCAACTTCTGAATAGGGTGCCCACCACAGGGGGAGGTCGCCAGTAGAAGACAATGTGTAACTTCCCACCACTGGATCTGCCTTTTAGTACTTCATGTCTTCCAGATCCGACCTGGGTGTTCTAGAGTGATGAACAGTGACACACAAAGCAGCAAAGCATTAATCAGATCTACTTTAAAATTTATAACTGAACATTCATCAGGTGGCCCTGTTCAGGACAAGAACATAATTATGTGATCATAGTGCTCATTTTACACACGAAACATTCCAGAGCAGTTAGGGGTCCTAATAAGCCACTTGTATTTTCCAAGTATGTATTTAGATTCCACTTTTACGGACTTGATGTTCACGCTGTTGCTTTCTTTGTGGGTTGATCTCTGCATCCCTCTGCCTTGGTTTTGAATATGATACAGTGTAGTAAAAAAAACTTTGGATTTTGTCTCGTGTATCCCACGTGTTTGCAGAGAGCCATTGAGTCAGTCATTGAAATTTTCAGAGACTCTCTCCAATCTCTGAACGATAATCACTCCCATTTCATGATTTTGTCATGAGGAGGGGCCCCAGGGAACCTCTGTGCAAGGCCTGGTTCTCAGCAAATATTAGCTTCCTTTCACGGTCTATAAGGGCTTCACCTTACCTAACCACATTTCCTACTCCTAAACCTACGACCTTCACTCCAGCAAGGCAAATCTCAGTTTAATGGGGTTGTTACTGTGACCCCACCCCTTTGTCATCTTTCAGATCTGCAAGGCAAACATGTAAGTTTCAACAAAATACAAGTGAATCATATTGTTTAACTTTACTTCTACCTCCAATATCTTTTCTTGGCCACAGGTAGACAAGTCATCCCTTAACTTTAGGCGATCATGGGAAATGCATAAAATAGACTTACTGAAGTTCATCTTTGTAATGTTTATTTTTGATTTCTACAAATATTTATTACATGCCTCCTGTGCAAAGGATATAAAGTTGAAAAAGAATCAGTCTCTTTTCCTGCAAGCCCATTATTCCCTTAGATATTTGAGAGATACTGCATGTTTTATTTTTCACTCAGTAATTACAAAGTATCTCATGTTTTTATATTTGGTGCAATTGAGGCCATAGTTAACCCTTTGCTTGCATTTTCTGAATAGAGATTAAATGAGATTACGGAGTAACACTGTAAATAATATGTATACGATGATTTTTAAACAAGATGATATAATTTTCTATCCAGGCTATTTAAAATTCATATTGAGACAAAAACAAGTTGAATAATTTTTTAAAATTTTCCAGCAGATTATGGCTTGGTAATTGATTCATTAGGAGTTAAACAAAGGCCTTAGTGGTAAGGTGGATGGAATGAGAACATTCTCCAGGGGCAAGTTACATTTACCAATCAAATGAAAAGTGTGTTTAAGTATTAGAATATAGGTCAATCAATATGATGCTTTGTTTTGCCAATGGAAGGTAAATCTGGATTAATATACTGAATACATTATGTCCATTTTGTTCACAAGTTAATAGTGGAACTCAGAGACACTACCTTGATTCATTACTACTGGCTAGAAGCTTAATCTGTACTCATCTAGAATGTTCTCCTTGTACGCCATTAACTTCCCTGTCTCATAGACTGAAACCTATTTCTTATGCTCACTAAGAAAACCTAATTTCTTTGAAAATATAAAGGAAGAAAAGATGTACTGCCTGGCAGCATTTAGTGTGGTTTGATACAGTAGGAAATTCTTATTGATTTTTTTTTTTACGCAAAGAGAGATATTCTTTTCTTCTGTGAGAAGGTTACTTTGGAATAATGACATCGGGCCCGTCAAGTCATATATCTATCTGAGAACCTGCTGAGCTTTGTTACAGATCGTGGGTTGGGTTTGGGTTTCCTCAAGCTGACTGCAGAGACAACTTGTCTAGGCTTCCAGTGAACAGCCACAGCCCACAGAGAATGTGTGTTTACCCAGACCTTTTCCATGGTTTACTTCTGAAAATTGGTTCAGCCACATGAAAATCTAGTTAGACTTTTGGAATTATAATCTTTTGACTGGTACATAACCCAAACATTTTTTATTGGATTTGAAAATCACATTTGAGTTTAGCAAATGAAAGAAGAATAGTGAGAGTCCCAGTCTAAACCTCTTTGAAATCCACCTGAAACCTATCTTGTCAAGCACGGGTTCCTACCACCAAATCATCCATCTTTACTGTATGTGATAGCAGGAAGCAGGATTTTATTAATGCATAGTAAAAGATAATTTTCAGTTCTTGTATGGCCCACTTGGCAGGTAAAAGAATGTAAAAATTTTCCTTGTGTGTGATCTATTAAACTAGACCTACTCTACCCAGCTGCTTTGGAGGATTGATATTTGTAGCATACAGGTGCTTTGATAGCAGACACCTGTAGTATGCATTTCATCTGTGAACCAAGATTAGTGCTATGGTTGATAAATTGACGTGTAGGTTGATAATGCTATCTTTAGGAATTGCTATTATACCTCAATTTCTAAGTACAAGTAGGGAATAATTAAGACTAGTGCTTAATTTGAAAATGCATTGTCTTTCTTGTTAAGAATAAACCATACTCCCTAACAGAAAGAAAAAGCTTACCCATAGTAGAAAGCCAGGAGAAAACTCACTATGCAATGAACAACTTGCTGTTTCTAGTTCTAACATTCAGTAGCTGAAAGCAGATCATTGCCATAAAGAAGTATTTACCAATTTTAAAAGGTCTTGGCCCATCATAGCTAGTGTTAGATTAGGAATATAGCTTTTGTTGCCAAGGTGACAAACACTTATAAATATAACACATCTTCTAATGTGCTTTTAACTTGGTATTTTTATGGCTTTTAAATCAGATACCATTAGCAAATATATTAGGTAATTTAGCTGAAAGACCATTTTCCTCTAACACTTTTTGTTACATTTCCCCAGGTATTTCAGTAAATGTCTGTTGTGACATTCTGCTCCTGCTAGGCTTCCAACGTAGAGGGATACATAAAGTACATCTGGTAAAGATTAACATATATTACTTTGCCTTTTTTGTATTGATCACTGGAAAATGTATAAAAGAGAGTTAAATTTGTAGTCTCCTTGAAAAGCAATCATTGTTCCTATTGTTAGTTTGGGGTCTACACCTCCTCCCTCTAAATAACAGTCTGGTTTTAAGATTCAGTACACAGAGGACAGGGTTTGGGGACAGCATAGTAACTATATGTTAACAGTCTCCCAAACCACCACACCTAAATGCTTTCCCTTATATGTGTGTGTGCACGTTGTGTGTGTGTGTGTATATATATATATATATGCACAAATATGTATATAAAAGAAATATGTGTCCATATATACATATGCATACATATATAAAAGAAAGCCATGAAGAAAATAATTACAATAGACCATCTGTAGCCCTAGTATTTCCACAAGTCTAAGTTTATTGTTCTAAACAATAAACCCAATAGCCCAGGCAGGGAAGAAATTAGCTCCAAATGTATTCACTGGATTCTCAAAAAGCAGCTTGTGAGGTGGATGTGTTGGTCACAGCAAAGGTAATGTCAAATAAGATGTATTTCGTTTAAATCCAAATTTATACTTATTGTATTGAAATTCTTCTTAAAAGACTACCCCAAATCTATCTATTATTTTTTTTTTCATTCATTCAACCAAAAGACATTTAAGAAGCATCAACTATGTTCTAGGCACTGGAGATACAAAGGGAGTAAGTCTTGGACCTGGAGAAGAATATTGTATCAGGAAAGAAGCAGGCAAACCAGTAATACAGTGCTGGGACTGGCCAGAAAGGAGGGGTCAGGGAAGAGTCCCTAAAGGCAGAAGACTGCAAATTTTTCTTAAAGAATCCAAATGGAGGACATATATTTTATTTAAAGAACAAAACTCTTGAGCATTATTGCTTTATGTAATCAATTTAGAATTGCTAGGTCCTTACTGTGTGATCTTGAATGCCTCTCTGTGCCTCAGTTCCCCTCCTGTCTAAGGTGAATAATCACCCTTGCCACACACATGGCTCATAGAGGACTGTTGATAGGAATAATGGGACATGGGTGGTGGAGCTATTTCAATTCTTCGGATAAGACAGATGCTAAGTAAACTTACAGCATCCTTGTTATTCCAAGTGGGAGTATTCGGATGATCACTGTATAATTCGGTGCCTTTGTGTGTGTGTATAGTTTGTTTCTTTATGGAAAGGCAAGCGCTAATGTTGAGTTTCTCTAATAACTTTGGAAGCAATTTTAATCCAGCAGACAAAAGAGAATAATCTTTAAAGTAAGTTAAATCTCTTTGTATTTGAGGAGATTTTGTTATTTACCAAAGTCTTAGGCAATTTCACCACAATTATGAAAAGTAGCGCCCAGCGAGCACAGCACTCTCACCAAGTATCTGAAAGACACTGTGGCAGGCTGGCCGGCAGCTTCTTCCCAACAGACACAACTTGTGTGTGTGTGTGTGTGTGTGTGTGTGCACCCGCACATGCATATGCCTCAGTCTGGGGTTTGCCAGAAAGAGCTGGGAACGAGCTGAGACTGGCTAGCATACCTGAGGCAGCTGTTGCACTGTGGCGCCTGAATTCTTCTCTCAGACTCCAGGCTGGCTCCCCTTATCCTCCCGCCTACCTCTTTTCAGAGTCTGTCTAACTCTCTCTCTCCCTGTCTGTTTCCTTCCTCCCTGTGACTTGGTGGGAGATTCCTATGACCTTAGATCTGGCCTCGTCCTGCCACCAGACATTATGGGACTGTCTGGCTGGAGGAAGAACCCACACTGGTTGGAGCATGAAGTCTCAGAGAAAAACAACCCTTAGGACTCTCATCTGTTCCATCTTTCCTTTCTCACCTTCATTTTCATTCTCCTCTCATTTTGAGTTTTGGACTGGAGCTCAGCCGTGAATTACCATGGCAACCAGGGAAAGGGACAGTTCAAGGCAGATCTACTCTGGGTCTTGAAACTTGACGTTGTCCATCCAAGTAACCTGGGAATTGCAAGGCTGTCCAGACAGGAATGCAAGGGGAGCCTGTATGAATCTCACTTCTCCCTTCAGAAACAATGATGCTCAGAGGGCTTCTTCTAGGAGATGCCAAAGAGCAGGGAGGTTACATGGTAGGAGCTGCAAGGGTTTTTTTTTTTTTTTTTTTTAAATCATATAACAAGAGATCTTACTTTTTCAGTTTAATCTGGCATTTCTCAGTTTGAGACAGTTTTCCACAGGCTGCCATTAGGATTGGATATAATTGATATTCCCAACTAGGATGAAATTTTCCCAAGATGAAGAAAAAGCCAATGTCAAAACAGCATGGGAAAAGCAAAGAACCCAGAGCCCAGGAGGCTCCAGTGCCCCTGACAGGGGTCGAAGGTATGTATTGCCAATGGAAAGGCCGGTGATATTAATCCTAAGAGATGGTCTCTGGTTACATATCATGGACCTAGAGCCCACTGACAGAAAAGAGCAATTACGTATAGTCATTTTTTTTTTAATTTGACAAAGATCCCAATCATGGTGGATTAGGTACATTTAATATCTCAATTAATAAGCCTTCTACAATAGTAACATGTCAACTTTGGTTCAAGAAATCCACTCCAGTTGATAGCCATCCAGGAAACGTCTTTCATGCTCACATATTAAATTTAATCTGCCACCCCTGTTTTATAAGACTTTGTATTCATCTGTTGGAGAAAAGATGCTTATTTTATCATTCCAATTTAACAGCTTGCTTAGCAAAGTTGATAGGTAGGAGTTTAGAAGATATTCACTGAATGCCTATTTTGTATATTTACAAAAGAGGTAGATTTAAGGGAGTTACCCAGAAGCAATATGTTTTTTTGTCCCACTGTTATCCTATTGGTCTTCCTTTCATTCAGCAGATTTATCTGTCATGAAGAATTTAAGTTTCATATTTTCCTCTGTCAGTTGTGAAAAGGCCTGTCAGCTGGGGCTTACACTACAGTTTGCCAGAAGGCCTATAGAGCACAATGACAATACAATCTTATATTTGTGTTCCCAGTCTCCAGATAATCCCCCACTTTCTTCCTCTGCAGCCCAGTTATGACCAGGCTTAAGTTGCATGTTCTGTTTTTAGCCAGATTTTGCTGATAAATGCTATCAGCAAGACTGAAATGAAATACAGCAGGTTTAGCTCTTATTACCTGTGTAGAACATGCCTTGGGAGTTTTGTGTGTGATAGGGAGACAGTGGATGTATAAAACCATTTAATTCATAGAAACTAAATAAAGGAATGTTAATGGTACTGGTTTTTATCTGTCGAATGTTCCTAGATCCTTCTATTCATACACCTGAAAGCACAGACCTTTGATTAACAATCTGTGGGGTTGTACCTGAGATACTACCAGGCCATTTCCGGTGTGGACATAATTTTGAGAGAAAACTGCACAATGTCTTAACATTATCACTGCCCTCAAACACAAGGCACTTTGTTTTTGCCATTTTTATTCTGAGTTCAAATACATACCTAATCTAAGAGAGATTTACATTTCCCACACCCCTACAGAAGCCACCACGTTCTCATTAAATGGAAAGCATAGACCAGTGAGAGGCCTGCAAACCATTCCTTTTTTGAACCTTCTGGGTACCCAGCAAAACGTGAAGGACTGGTACCCTGAGGAAATGTCTCATTGCCTCAGCCAAGGAGAGGGAAGGGTTAATCATTTTTAGAACTCTGGAGTGGAACAAAAGCTTGCAGCCTGACACCAAAATAACATCACAATGAAAAGTGAAATTGCTTCTAAGGCTAAATTGCTTCATTTGAAAATTGTAGTGATACTGAGAACAATTATGTCACTTAAACTTTCACAATTTTGTTTTTATAAATCAGTTATAAAACTATCGTGTGGTTTAAATGCAATTATTTAATAAGGGCATTTGTAATTGTCCAACATAATCAATTATGTTTCAATCAGGCTTTTCTCTGAGACCATATTTTTGTTCGCATCTAAGTCTTTCTTATGGTAATACATAGTTTTGGAAAAAGCCAAATAAAATCATTGTTTTCCAGAAAAGTTCTTTCCTTGCTGATTGGAAAGCATTTCCCACACTGCAGATTGAATCTCAGAACTCTTTGGTGTTTTTCCCCCTTGTCTTAGAAACTAAACATTACTCAAAGAGTGAGAAGGGAAAACATACCGCGAAGTAACAGGGGAGGTGAAAGTTGGTTCTTCAGGAGTCATGATAGTGTTGTCAAGTGTGTTTCCTGAGCTGAGACAGGGGCTGAAACCCAGGGAGCATGGAGAGGTGCCTGCGTGTTACCCAGCAGGAGCTGCGACAATGTTGGTACCACAAGTCACAGATCATGACTCTGATTTTCTAAGAAGGGGGAGGATTAATTATGGGTTGAGTCCAGGGGCACTCAGGCCTCCCAGAGACTATAGGATTTTAGTTGCTGTGTTGTGCAATTTGCGGGCTATTTGGTCTACTTTGGACAGCCTAGAGAGCTATGTTTTCCTTCCAAATTTCAACTGAAGTCACTGCAAATGCCTTACCCCCGTGTTCTGCCTGCTTCTTCCTGGTCTCTGATCTCTAAATCCACCGGCAAGACCAGGAGCCAGGCACTCGGCCCCTCTTTCCTCTCTCACTATCTTCTCATCTGTTGACAGACTCTCCTTCCTTGACTTCTTGACCTTGCACTCAAAGTCAAGTTGAGTGGGATTATAATATAAGAAATTGGGGGATTATAAAGTTCATAGAAAGTTTCTGCCCCCAGCCTAGCCTTTGACTTCTCTTTCACATTTTCTTTTTCTCTAAAGTCTCTTACCATTTCCCTCCCTTCTTCCTCCAACCCTCTTCTCTCTGCTGTGCGTCCTTCCATAAAAGGAGATGCTCCTACTTAAAAGCCTGTCCTCATTGCAGATCACTCTCTGAGAGAAGTATGAGTCTTGACTGTGGCTATGGGATGTTTAGCTTCAGCCACGTGGATTCCACATAACCTGGAGCAGGGATCCCAACAAAGTCTTCACCATCTAGGAGCCGGTACCATTTGGTGTTTCGAAATCCAAATCTGATAGTGTATCTTCTCAGCCTAAGACTAATTCATGGAATTCCCTTATTCTAGGGTAAGAGTCAAATGTCCTGTGTATTCTGTTCCATTTATTTCTTGAGTTTTCTCACATCTTTTCTCCCTGCACTCTTTGTTCCAGCTGCATGGTCCTTCTCTCTAAATTGTCTACTTCTCCTCCAGCCTGGAGCCTGCATATCAGCTGTTCCCTGTGATTTTGATGTTTTCTGCCCCCAGCTCAGTCCAAACCCCATTTTTCTTACTAAGCTAACTCTTACTCATTTCTCTTTCCCTTTTTAGGCCAAGCCTTGCTTACAGGAACACCAACACCGATCCCCTGAACCCAACAGGTCTCTTTGCTCTGTGCTCTTGTAGGATAACGGACCTTTCCTTCGAGTTGTGTATTTCACTTGTAATTCTTTTATTTCTTTGTGCTATTGTTTGATTATTATCTTATTCCAGTAGCCTTTCCTCGAGAATAGGGACTTGATCTTTGCTTTTTCTGGTATCTCTGTTCTCAAAATACACTGAGTTTATTTCTGTGAAATCAATGAACTCTCTGAAGTTCATAGAAATTTTGTACCAAACAATAAGGAAAGCAAATTTCCTAAACGTGATTGAACAGTGAGGTTTTGAGAGCACCCTCAGGTGTTCACAGAGAAATGGACAGTGGCAAATTAAAAACAGCCTCACTTTCAATGGAAGAACAAATAAATAAATCATGCCATGTTCATAAAACATAACACTGAGCGGCAGTTAAAATTAATTAATTAGTGCCATGTGTGTCCACCTGGTTAAATCCTTAAAGCACATACATTAAAAAAAGTGGTTATAATAAAAAATACAGAAGTTGATTTATTTTTCCTAGAGTCCATGTAAGGAGTAGTCAGAAACACAACAGTAACACAAGCAAATATAAAGACTGGGAATGAAATTTAGGAAGTGTGGGAAGATGAAGTCTTCAAAGCTCTTTCCTTCCTTTCCATGTCATTCCCCAGCCAGATTACAGTAGGAGAAGTGTAATCAATCCTTGTTCTTTTTTTTGGCCACATTTCTACTGTTTATTTTCTGGGTCAATTCTTAATTATACTTGGGAACAAATGTATCTCTAAAGAGTAAAGATTAGGGAATCATCTATAAATGAAAATAGTAAAAGGAAAGAAACTAGAGAACAATAACAATATAGAAGAAAATCAATAATATACAAAGAGAGACTGAATTACTTTCTCTTTTGAAATACTCTATGGAACTAAGATTGAAGAAAACAAAACAAACAAACAAGTTCAAAAAGATTTAGAAGATTTCAGAGGCCCAGTAGAAGGCTGAAGATTAAGTAAAATGGGTAAGAATTTTTTACGATTCAGTTTTTCAGCCTCAGCTCTAGACTGGAAGATATTGGGCAAGGAAGTATCTGAGAGGCATTGTGGCCTTATTCATCAAATAAGCTGCCTGTGTTTGTATGTGTGGAGAATTGAAGTGTTAGAAGCTACTCTTTCCTAAAATACTTCCCTTACTTTGCTATGATGACTTCCTTGTTGACTTTAAGTCAACGTGTTGAAGAATACTCCTAACACCATGGTATTTTAGAATAACAGAAAGGTTTTTTTTTAAGGTTAGATGAGGAAACTGCTGCTTTAAAGGTTAAGGTAATTTTGCAAGGCCACCCAGCTGCTGTCACCCAGCAGACTGGAACTAGAATACAGAACTCTTCATTCCTGGCCCATTGTTTTTCCTGACATGCCGCACTGTCATCTTGTATCTAGAGCTATGATTTAAGCCTGTATCTTTTGATAATACTGGTTTGTGAGTTTAGTGAGGCAGTCACCCAGCTGAAGGCAAAAGAGAAAGATAAAATCAGACAGGAGTAGCATAAAGATACAATGGAATATTATTCGGCCTTTAAAAAGAAGTTCTGATACATGATACAACATGGATAAGCCTTGATGACATCGTGTTAAGCTAGGTATAAAAGGCCATATTGTATGCTTCCATCTGTGTGAGGTACCCAGAGTAATCACATTCATAGAGGCACAAAGTTGTTCCCAGGGGTTGCGCAATTAGTGTTTAATAGATGTAGAGTTTCATTTTGGAAGATGGACATGTTCAGCAGGTGGTGGATGGTGGTGATGGTTACACAACAAGGTGATTGTACTTAATGCCACTAAACCGTATGCTTAAAAAATGGTTGAAATGGTAAATTTGGTGTTATGCATGTATTTACCACAATTTTTATAAAAGGAAAAATAAAATCAGATGAGGAATCATGAATTATGGATACAGGCCAAGAAGGCACACTTAGTAGGAATTTTAGGCATCTAGAACATACCATGAAAATAGTAGGTGCTTGAAGAAGGTGGGGCGAGGGCACAAGAGAGGGAAAAAGAAATGTCTATTGTCTAGATTAAATATAAAAATAGAAGACTGCCTTTCTGCTGTTCAGTGGAACTTTCTGTCCTGGTAGAAATGTACTACATCTGTGCTGTACAGTGTGGTAGGCAGGAGACACTAGTCACCTGTGGCTCTACGCATATGTAATGTGGCTACTGAACTAAAAAACAAACTGAATTTTTAACTTAATTTGATTTTAATTAATTTACATTTAAATTGCACAGGTTTAGACTTTGTGTTGTTGGGGATTTCAGTAAAAGTACTTGTGTTTCTGCTTTCTCTAGCTCATCTGCTGATTCAGCCACTACTAGTAGGTATGATACATCTCCTGGGTGCCAGACTCTGCTGGGCAAGAGAGGTAAAAGGGAACAACAGGGATTTTTCACACTGATGGTTGGAGCATCGGGAAGTGTAACCACTGTGAGGAACAAGGTGGCGCTGTGTCCTGAGGGGAAGGATGTTCATATTCTGTGACTCCAGCATCCCCCTGCCCTGGAGAAACCCTCAAATGTGTTCAAGGAGGCTCAGCCACGTGAAAGCAGTAGAGGCCTACTGATCAATGAAAGAACAGATAAATTAGATCGTGCTCATAGGACAATACTATGCAGTGGTTACATTTAATGACTGGGTGCCACGTTTCACTATGGGGCTAAATCCCTGGAACATAATAGTGAGCAAAAAGAGAAATGAAGTTGCAAAAAGGATACACGCAGGATGATATCACTATCATTTTAAATAATTTTTTTTTCTTTTTTTGCAGTTTTTGGCCAGGGCTGGGTTTGAACCCACCACCTCCGGCATATGGGGCCAGCGCCCTACTCTTTTGAGCTACATGCGCCGCCCCATTTTAAATAATTTTTAAAAAACTTGTGAAGTTATTGTTTATGGATACATATTTATGTAATGGGTGTAAAAGTGGGCAGAGGAACTGAGCACATTCACGTGCAGACGCTTCTGGGAAGAAAGGGACTGGGGTTGGGAGTAGGTACACAGAGGTCTTCAATCTAACTGGCATAGTCTGTTTATTAAAAAGACCTGAAGTTAATATGGTAACACCAATAATGGGGTCCATTGGTATTCATTACATCATTAGCTATACTTTTGTGAATACTTAAATATTTCATAATAAAAAGACTGCATAGGGTGGTGCCTGTGGCTCAAAGGAGTAGGGCGCTAGCACCATATACCAGAGTTGGCAGGTTCAAACCCAGCCCCAGCCAAAAACTGCAAAAAAAAAAAAAATAGTACATAGAGGCATGAGGTATATAAGGCGGGAAGGCAAACACAGAGGGAGATGGGACTAACTCTGTATCAGAGAATCTGAGGGAGTGAGGGAGGACCTCAATGGGTGGTCACACTTGAGTTCATTCTCTAAAGGTATGTAGAAGTTTAGTAGGGAAAAAAAATAAAAAGTTTGTTCAAAAGTCAAATCCAAAAGAGTTTGGTGTCTTCTAAGAATAAGGAAATATGGCCTCACTATAGCTTAGAGCTGTTAGGGTAGATAGGGATGGTAAGCTGGTAAAACAGACTGGGATTGATTCGAGTTGAACTTGCAGTCCAAGTCAGGGCAGCTGTGTGTGTGTGTGTGTGTGTGTGTGTGTGTGTGTGTGTGTGTTGGGCATGGTAAAGGGGTTAAAATAAGAGGCGAGATGGATTAGAACAGGGAGAGACCTGACCTAGACCAGGGAGACCCATTTGGAAGTTCTTGTAATTGTTCAGCTGAGAGGTCTTGAGAGCCCAGACTGGTAACAGCAGAGGATGTGGGACAGGAGGGCATGGGAGGCATCCCAGGTAGAATCCACAGGACTTGGAAATCGAATGAGTGAAGGGGTAGAATAGAACAAAGAAGCAAAGACAGGGTTCCTATCTTGAACAAACTTGGCTGAGGATGGCATTGACCTAAAAGATAAGGCGGAGATGGAGAGGAAGCAAAGTTCCCCTAACTTTAGGGGTGAAAAGCAGGAGAAGTGAGAAGTTAATGAACTTGATTTTGGTTATGCTAAATTTGTAAAACCTTCAGGAGAGATGCCTAGAAGGGTGATGCGGGAATGAGCAGCACAGAGATGATAACTGGAATGGATGACGCAGGTGGGGGGCAGCCTGTAAAATGAGAAAACGAGTGGCACTATAAGGCCAAGAATGTGGATCATCACGCTTTGGGCACTCCGAGTTATTCCTCCCAGAGCCTGGTCACGCATTGGCAGCAGAATCTGAAGATCCCTAATTCAACAGCAATAAAGACGGCTGAACAATGGGATCATGCTCCAGGGTTTGGCATCCAGCCTAAGCAAACTTGTGTAGTAATGAAAGCACCAACTTTGTAGTTAAACAGACCCACACTCAATACACAGGCCATTAAACTTCCATTCCTAACCTGTAAACGTGGGCAAGTCACCAAGCCTTTCTGAGCCTCAGTTTCCTCAACTGGAATTACAAACCACCCTTCACGTTTGTGATGAGGATAAAGTATAAGAATGTTGGTATTTGGTATATTTTAGTTACTTAATAAATATTAATCCCCCTTTTTTTTTTTCCATTTCTTACTCTGGTCTAGACTTGCCTAAGAACATTTTATTTAAGTGAATTTCTTTTTCCTCAAAATACACAAAGTACTTCTGACTACAGAAATTCTAATTACTTGGAAGCAGGGACCCTGTGGAAGTGGGGACCCTGTCTTATATGTTGATTGATCTTTACATATTGGACTTTTACTGTTTGCCTAACAAGCTATACACTACCCATAACATGTAGCACCATGCTAAGTACGTTGCAGATGACCAATAAATAAATAAATGCCTTCTGGATTGATGTGTACTATAGCACAGCCAGTAAAAATAAGCATAAAATGCTTTATAATTTAGATCGATACGTAGTCACTCCATAACAACCTTGTTAAGCCTAACAGCATCCGAAGGTAATAAGCATATCATTTTATAAGAAAAGGAAAATAGAGGTTATTTGTTCAAGTTCAATGAAAAAAGAAAATCACTTCAGAGCCAGAAACAGACAGCAGTTCATCTACCAGTCAGGAAATACAGGGAAATCTCCCAGTGGTATTTCAGTTAGGGGCCCAGGGAGGCACGCACAGACCATCCCTTAGGGTTTCTAATGCAAAAGAACAAATATAAAAATAGAACACTGCCTTTCCCCTAGTTAGTCCCAAGTTCTCTAATTATATGCTACATAGCAACCAGAGTGGACAGCCTCAGGTGAAGGAGAAGTGAGTTTGGCTGGAGGGATCCTGTCTAGGTACGAGGAAATGGACTATGCAAATTTTGGAATGGGTCCATATCTGGGAGGTCCATTTTCATGTCTGTGCAGAAAAATAAGCTGATAGCATAAAGGGTCACCAAATAGGACAGGGGATCAGTTTGATCTTTGTCTTTGGAACTTTCTGCTTAGATTGTGGGAAAAGCAGGTTTAAGCTACAGCCTATGGTGGGCCAACACTTCCTATCTTGGAGTTTGATATGTTTTGCCAATAAGTATTCAGCAGTGGGGCTAGTGTGTGAGTGAAAAGCACTGGTGCCAAACTGGCTAACTGGGATATGAGAGAAGATGGAAAACAGCAAAATAGAAAAGGAATTTGACAAAATTTGAGTGAGAGACATCTGTGATATACTCAGAGGTTAAAACAAGGAGAAAGTTGGAGAGTCCTTTCTGGAGAGTGCAGATTAGGAGGGAGAGGGTCTTAGCCATCTCCTCATTGGTAAAATGCATCTATTGTAAATGCATATATACAGAGGGCATCCTCTGCAAAATTTCTACTTCTAAAAAATATCTGTGCCTCTGTTAGTTTGAGATATGAAAGTGCCAGTTGGAGTTGAGGACAGGCAGGACAGGCAATTACATAGTCAGCAAGCAGAGGTCAGAGCCTGAAAAGCCAAGACATTAGAGGCAGCAGGAGAGACGTTTCCTGGGAGACGGATAACACAGGTAGTCTTTGTGTTGTGGGTTGAATTGTATCCCCCAAATTGCATGCTGAAATCCTAAGTTCCAGTACCTCTGATCATGACCTTTGAAAATAGGATCTTTGCTGATGTAATGAAGTTAAGAAGAGGTCATAATGGATTCGGTGGGCTAATGGGGTGTTCTTATAAGAAGAGTGAAACTTGCACACACAGATACCCCCAGGGGAGAAGGTCATGTGACAATGGAAGCAGAGGATGGAATTATTCAGCTACAAACCAAAGAATACCAAGGATAGTTAGCATTCACCAGAAGCTAGGAAAAAGCAAAGAAAGATTCTTTCCTGGAGCCTTCTGAGAACATGTGGCATTTCCAGACACCTTGAGTTTGGACTTCTGGACTATGGAACGATAAGCAAATACATTTTTTGCCTTAAGTCAAATAGTTTGTGTAACTTTTTTCAGGAGCTGTATGAATTTGTGGGTCCCTACAAACATTCTGACATAGACTGTTATGGTCCATTATTTCATTTCCAAGAATGAAGTTGGGCACGTCCTTTCTGATTCACCTGTGCATGTAAGTTTCAATCTGCTTGGCTTAACAGTGATGCTGAAAAGGGCTTCATTTGTTTTTGTCCGTGTAGATTTTATGTTTCTTGATTTTTGTGTATCTCAAAATTTTTGTAATGATCCATGATCTGATACTCCTTGCTATCTGTAGATGACTTACAACTGTGTGTTTGCCAGGTTTCTGAGTTAATGGAAAAGCAGGCCTTCACAGGCCATGTCTTCAATCCACATCCCTGACACTACACACCCCTCAAGCCTCACATCTTGCTCCCCTCAGCCAGGGATCCCTGATGGAGCCAGGTCCGACAAGGGGACTAGCCACAGGCCTGGAGTACAACTTGTGACTGAAGGCTTTGCCTTCTAGGCCACATCTTTTCTGGGTTCTAAAGGCCAAGATTTTCCTTTTTCAAAGCCAAAAGCCCACAAATACATGTACTATTGATGCCTTCATATCTTACTAGTGTAAGAGGAAGGGTGGTGCTTGGCCAATTAGAAAAGTAGGCATTGAAATAAGTAGACCTTTTAGCCTAGTGAAACTACGAGGTCAGTGGCTACACTTTAAAGTCAGTGAGATGTTCATAAATACCAATGTCTAGGTCTTGGTCTAGGTTTTATCTGCACAAATTTGGTATGGAACAGGTGTCAGTATTTATAAAAAAATCTCTTCAGTGTGCAGCCAAGTTGAAAACTTGTCCTAGGCACTGAGCTAGGTAGTAATCACTTCTGATGGGTCCACCCAACTTGTTACAAGGCTATGCAGAAGGAAAGCTATTACGTTATTAAGTAAGTACACTGGGTTATGGCTCTCAGGGTTCTCTCTAGACTTCTTGTGTTTTGGAATTAGTATCCACCTTTGCCCCAAATACAAGGGTAGTCCTGGTCTCCTTGTCCTTCCTCATCTTGTACACCAAATCTGTCACCAAGTCTTCTTGATTCTATCTTTAAATGTTTCTCAAATATAGCTTTGGCTGCTGCCTCAGTTGAGGGTTCCTACTTCCTGCCTAGGTTTCTACACAGCAGCCTAACTGGACCTCTTGCTATTGCCTCCTTTACATCCAATTCATCCTCCAGTAGCCACCAAAATTATCCTTTAAATACATAAGTGCCACGACATTACTCTCCTGCTTAAAACCCTTTGATGGCTCCTTTTGCCTACAGAATCAGTCTGGGTTGATTACATGATAAATAAGATTCTAGACAACTTGGCATTTGCAAAGATATTTCTCCAAATATCTTTTTCTATATCATTTTTATAGTCTTCAAGAATGTGTTATAGGAAGAAATCTTAAAGGAGGATTGAAAGTGGATTAAATTCAGGGGTGGAATTGCCCATGCTACAATGTTAGAGCTATTAACTTCTACCAAGCAGTGATACTGGGGATCCTGGTGGAGAAGGGAGAGACAAATAGTTTTTTTAGCTCTCCACATGTGGTAGGCCATGGACTACCAAGAAAAGACACAATTCTTCCTGTGCTGAGGAATGCAGTCATAATGAAAAAGTAGGACAGGAACTGATTGCATTGGTCAGTGAACAGAATGTGCTAGAGCAGGAATGTCTGATTTTTTTTGTCAGTTTTCCTCTGTCACACATTGAAAGAATAAGAGTTGACTTGAGCTATACATTAAATACACAGGCACTAATGAAGATCTATTAGTAATAAAAGGTCTGTTTATACTTTTCATGATATCTAACTACACCACAGTAAGGAAAAGGAGTCCTCACAAAATCAGCATGTACCCCTGTGCTACAGCATCTTGGGCCTTAAGTCATTGGAGGGTAAGGATGTTGGGGGAATCTCACTGAATGTCCGATAGGCTGATGTTGTGTCTCAGAAGCTGGACTTCTGCCTGGTCAAGTAAACCTTCCTCCAGCCTGCCTTGTACTGCTTGTAGTGCTGGAGGCTGGCCAAGGCCCTGTAGACATGCACAATAGGCTGGGCCAAGTCCTGTGAGTAAATCAAGATAATATCAAAGGGATCCTCTGTAAATTGTTGGCAGGAGGCCAGTCTATTGCAGCATTCCTAAGGGCATTCTTCTCAGAATGACTGTATGGCATCCACAGGTAGCTTTATTATCACTCTCACACTGGATTCCAACTAGTGTGTGTGCCCCCCAGAGGCCATGTGGTGCAGATTAATGCATTCTTGGTCTTAAAAACTGAAGAGCATTAGACGGTGATGGAGTTGGGAACCCGTAATTCTTATGTAACCTTATTTGCCTGCTTTTATATTGCATACAAATTATTAGAACCCAAGAAAGAGAGAGGAAAGGGCAGATGAACCTTCACCAAAAATTTGCCTCAATGAGCTTTAGGAGTTGCTCAGATCTTTGTATATATTACCTCATTTAATCCTTATAACACATCTGTAAGGGATGTCAGTAGTGGCTCCAGCACACAGATGAGGGAACTTTGGTAATTATTAGTTGATCAGAGTCAGTTTCTTAATGGGATATATAAGATTTGTTAGGATTCACATCAATCTCAATGCCATGGTTGTGGTGAAAACATGACATAGAATTCATGTTGCATCTAGAATAAAACCTAAAAAGCAGCTTTGATATATCTACTTGGGTCAGTAGTAGCTGAGGTCAGAGGTGGGGGTGTTTAAAGGCATTATTACCCGAAAGCATGCAAACATAAAAATAAGTTTCCAGCAACACCATGCTGTAGAGCTCAAATTAGCAAGTTGGGGGCTCAAATCCCTGGAAAACTGGGAAGAAAGGGAATAAGTCACACAATTCCCTCATGTTGTTTCTTGATGATCATCGTTGGATTCTAGTCTTAAAAAACTGTCCAGTTGAAGTGAATGATTTCCATAAGAAACCAGAGATCTAGGCAATAAGATACCGTTTAGACCAATGCGATCAGAGCATAGTCTTTGGACCCTGCATCAAAATTTCCCCAGTTCAGATCTCCCAAATTGAAATCTCTGAGGATATCTTGTGGAAATATGGGTAGGATAAGGGATGAATGATTTGTTCATTCCTATTAACATTCAAAATTCTTAAAAGGAGTCAGTTACATGATTGGTTAAAAGGCTGAAGGCCTGTCTTTGAAGGTATTCTCTGGTTAACGCATATTATAAATAAATGTGCTTGTGCAAATACCATCATTTTTCTCTTTTGTATAGTCTGTAGTCCTGAAGTGACTGACTGCCCAATATTGTATTTTCTCTTCATTTACTCAAAATATGAACTGAATAATTAATGAATGGGGCTAATCTAGGAAGCTCCCAAGAGGGGGCTACAAGAGGGGAACTAGACTGGTGGAATTGTTGATCGCCTTAATATCAGTAACTCTTGCAGATTGCAACTTACTTTGTTTCTTCACTTTCAGAAGCCATCCAGTTCAGAGAGGACAGAAGATGCTGGAAAGATCCAAGTTCTATTTTCTTCATGCTCAAGTTGTAAGAGGAACAACTTTAGGAATTTTCAGCATACTGCTTTGCTTCAGTGCCTCTCTTTTTATTCATATTTTATTCATATTTTCTTAGAATTTAGATCCAGAATGAGTTATTCTTCTTCTTGGGCAACGTAAAAAAGTCAGAAATAATCAGCTAACGACAACAGGTTTTCTAAGCAGAAGGAAAATCGGCTTCAGTATATTCACGTGGACTGCTCTGGAAGCCAGAAGTAAATTTCAGAACTATATCAAAAGTTGAGAAAATATTAAAGGTACTATCAGGCTGCAATTCTCCTAAAATTTGTTGCAAAGACCTTTTGAAAATCACATCTTTTCTAAGGGGCACTGGCTAAAAATTTACCATAAGTCTTTCAGTGGTGGTATTGTACAGACACATAACAACTTGTTTCCTGTTTTTGTCATTGACTTAATTTAGAGAACACTATTTCTCAAACTATTTTCCCTTGGAACAGGCTGAACTTAGATTTTTCGACACATAAATCCATCAACAGGCATCTTTTCACTCTGAATGAAAAAATGCATTCAACTTATTGTTTATTATTTATTTATTGGTACCATTTATCTGCTCATATATGTTAATAGTCAAGAAATAAATGAAGAAGCCACAGAATACAGAAAACAAAAATTCTCAGGGAAGGGAGGCGCCTGTGGCTCAGAGGAGTAGGGCACCAGCCCCCATATGCTGGAGGTGGTGGGTTCAAACCCAGTACTGGCCAAATAAAAAACTGCAAAAAAACAAAACAAAACTGCAAAAAAACATCAGGGAACAGCTAATCCTGGTGTGCCAGCCTTGCTTCTTTGGGATGTGAAATTATGGTTTGTTATCATATAAATATTGTCATAAAATGTTGCCATCTCACATGATAGACAATATTCACGTAGCAGAATTATCTTCGGCAATGAGTTCTCTAACAAGCACGAGTGCACAGGAGCAGCACCCATACCAAAAGTCTGAGAATTACTGATTTTGAGGGCACATTGGCCTCCATCTCAAGTCCTCTACGTTGTTCTCTGGTAATGCACATAACCATTTCTAAGTGTCTATCATATGCACTGCACAAAAAATTTTAAATAGGCACATGATGTTTGTTATAGCCTTGCTTATGATATCAAATAATCGCAAACAACTCTAACATAGGAGAATGGTTTAATAAATTTTAGAACATCCATATAGTAGTCTTATACAATAGAATTATTTATAGTGATATGAATGATCTTTAAGTCATAGATAAATAAAAGTAGGCTGAAAAATAATCCATATAACTGATCCCTGAACTTGTTATATGCTATAGACATGGGGGCAGGGGTGGGGGAGGAAATAGAGGGAATCTGAGAAAAAGGTCAGGAATGATGCACATCAGACTTCAGGGAAAAGGGGGTTGAGGTTGGATGGGTGAAGAAGAACTTTTGAATCTATGTACTTCTCCATAGTTTAAATGCACCCACGAATCATTTAAGTGCCTACAAAATAATTTTCAAAAGAAATCACATTCTAAAAGAAAAGCACCTGCAGGGAAATGTCTTTCCTTTAGAATTTAGTGCCAGGGCAGGGTAGGGGAAACTTACTTTCAGAGAAGGATTTGTTTGTTTCTTCAATTCTCATGAAAATAATTCAAGATGTTTCCTTTGAATTCTGCCTTTCAGGAAGCTCAGAATCAAAATGGATGCCCGATGAGAACAGCCCCCGCTAGCCTGGAGTCAGCAGGTCCTCTGCCTCCTCTCTCCACAGATCCCACTTCCGTTTCCCGGGTTTATAATATCAGACTTATTTTATGGGTGATCCAGGTTATTAAGTCACTGTAGGTGTTTACAGCAAGAAATGAAGGATACAAAAATGAATGAAGAATCAAATAATTGTTGTCATTGAATGTGAAAGTAATAGTCTCTCCTTCTACTTAAATGTAACTCCATTTTAAACATTTGCCTTCTATGGTATACAGCTTTAAGAAAAAGAATCAGAGGACTCCAGAACCCACAGAAAAATATATTCAGTATTTCATTTTCCCCCTCCGTACTGTTTGAGGTGGTTGTTTAGGTCTACTGAGCCACCCAAGTTAATTATACCCAAAGGAAATACAAAGACCTCAGGGATTTGATGGCAATGTATCTATTTTTTGAAGTCCTCTGTGTGTGAAGTAAAATAATCTTTAAAGAGTATTAACTGGAAAGACCTCAGTTCAGATTTATAGAAGCAAATGAAAGGCTAGTAAAGTTTAAAACCTGCATGTTCTTGAGGATACTGGCCATCACACCTCCAGGCCCGTCTTTCTCACCCAGCACCAGACCAACACAGTCTAGTCTCAAGCTTGGCTCCATCCCTGCTTTAAAAAGCAACAAAACCAAACCACTTTTGGGACTTGTTGGTGTGTTCTTTATTACGAGTGTCTTTTGAAACACATCCTCCTATGTTCCAGAAATAAACTGGCAGCTCCCTGCCTCACCCTGTTGAAACTCCTCACAGGTCAGCTCCTGCAAGCAAAGCCAGGAGAAAAGTGTTTGGGACAAGCCTTTCCCCAAATAACGGCTTGAATGTGCTCCGGGAGCACTAACATGATTTTTTAATTAACATTAATTTTGCTTAACTTCAACTATGAAAGAAGTGGGGTTTCTTCAAACACCAATTAACAAAGCAAACCCCAGTAAAGGGAAAATACTCTCTCCCCACCTCCAGCCTCCAACAGGAAATTCCCCCCTGTTGAGTTTTCCCCAAGGTCTCTATAAAGTTTTTCTGATGAACTTGCTAGAGCCTTAATGAGAATGAATCAGTACAGATTTTCCATCATATAAACAGAAATATTTAATTTCATGAAAGAGGACAGCGTGCTTGCCTCTGCCCAGCCTGCCACATAATATGTTCAGGTTTTTCTCCTTCCTGGTAATTTATTCCTTGTAGTATTTTCATTACAGTGATTCCTCGGGGTTTCCCAGACCTGAGGATTATACCTAAACATCATAGATGAAACAAAAAGACTTAATCCTTTGACTGGTTGATGACTCCCTTTTCCTACTTGAAACAGCGGGAAAATATTTGCCTTTTGTGTTTGCTTGGAATAAGTTTCCCTGCATGGGCCACTCCTAGCACCCAGAGGGACAATCAGACTTGCAGGCATGCCCAGGGGGCAAAGCAATATATCCAAATCTCCCACTAGGACAGTGTTTCTTATCCGTGTTCAGAAAAACACAAGATGTTATTTTGTATGTGTATATTACTCAAAAAGGGTTTTGTCATCAAATAAATTTGGGAAATGCTACGAACCTTGTTATTTTGGAGATTCCCAGAGCATATTAAAAACTCTGAAAAGTCCTGTAATTAAATAGAAAGTCTAAGGTAAGTCTAAGTCTTGCTTAACCCTATTTATTTTTCCAACTAATTCGATCACAGCACCTTTCTTTATGGAGCACTAGCATTCCATAAATCCCTGGGAAAATGGGAAGAAAATGAATACTTCCCAAGCACCAACTACATGCGTTGATTATTTGAGTTAATCTTTTTTAACAATCCTGCCTGTATTATCATCCCCATTTCACAGATGGAAAAACATTGAGGTTTGAAGTATTCTTAAAGCATGTCCAGGTTTACATACATAATAAATTATAGATCTAGCATTCAAGTTCAGGTCTGCCTGATTTTAAGGCCTATGTTCTTTCTAATCGATTACATCTAATATTTAATCCCTAAACTACTTTTTTTGTGGTGACCGAACAACAACCTCTTGCCCTATATTAAAAGACTGCTTGAATCTGGGTGGCAGGTTCAGCAAGGGCAGAAGCTATGTCAGTGTTCACCTGTGTCTCTGTGATTCTCACAGAGCAGATTCTCAACAGCAGTAGATGAAAGAATGGCTGTCCCATGCAGAACAAGAGAACCTCCTTTATTAAACTGCCAAACTGTGCTCAGTTTTAGCATGAGCTACAGAACTTTCCAGGAATTGTAACTCAGATGAATGAGGTATATCACATGAGGAAAATATTGATAATCTACCATTTCAACTTAATTTTAGCTTAATCTGAGTGGAAGGAGTTTCTAGGGAGGGGTGCCATGACATAAGGATGTCTTTGAATATTTGAAAGATGGGAATACTATGGGAAATTGAATTCTTTGAGCATTAGATGGAGTGATTCCCCCTTCAAAATTCCATTCACTGAGCTGATATTCAATGAGTTTTTGAGCTGTGAAAGATACACAAAAGAATAGTTTGTAGCCACTAATGATCAATTATCTTCCTAGAAGCGCAACTCTAGATTCATTTAGCTTGGAACTCCATTAAGTGTCCTTACAACTTGTAAATGTAGGTGAGGAAAAGTAGTTTTAAGTCCTCCAACACAATAAAGCTTTAGACATACAGCAGGAATCCCAGTGAATTTATGATGAGAAAAACCAAAGCTGCACTGTACATTAATTTGTCATAGAATTCAATTTGGCATAACATGGCAACGTCTTTCCTGGGACTTGTCCAATGGCCTTTATTTCCAAGAAATGTTAGAAAGACATTATAGTCTTTCTATAAGAAGTTATAGTATGTGTCCACCAAAACTTCATCATACATGGTTCTATTCTACACAAAGTGGTGTTACAATGATGTCTGAGGGCATAAGGGGAGTAACATGTCAGACTTGTAATAGCTGTGAACTCTTCTTGCATAATTGGCAACAATATTTATCAAAGGCCTCCAGGAAATACAGGAAATGATATTGGATCTGAGTAGGGAAGAGAGATGACAAAGACAGAGAGAGAGAGATATGGGAGAGATAATTTTGACCATGAAAAGAGTAGAAAAATGTAAAGGAGTTCATACTAAGTTAAATGTTTATATGAAGTTAAAACAGCCTGCATTTTTATTATATGTGTATACCACCAGTAATATTTTAGCAAAGATTTTTAACGAAAATACCACAAACCATGAAGAGTAGCTTTGCAGACTATGCAAACCTGTTTATGATTTTTTTTTCTAAAGACTAATGTGGAAATGTATTAATAAAAATCAACTTCATGAGTTAGGGTGCCCTATAATCTGACGTAAACTGTTCTCCATTCTGGCGACAAAGCTAATAATGTCTAATTATTTACCAGGGCTTTCTCCTTTGCTCCTGGTCCAATTAATTAGAGCTAGAAACAGTGTTTTAACACATCTGCTTGGGGAATCATTGGAAATTATTCATATATAAAACTATTTTGTAGTTTTATTTGGGTTAGCTTTTTAAAAAAGCAAAGTGGATTTAAATCACTTTGAAGTCATTTATTCTGCAAAATTGTGCTGAGAACCAACTGTATGCAGGGACCCTGGGGGACTCTGGAAGAGCTCATGATCCAGAGAAGGAGAGACACCCTTCTGCAGCAGTAAGAAGTCAAGGTGGAGTAGACTTTAGAGGCTGGTATTTACTTATCCATGTGATGTACTATGTGCCCTACATATCTAGCCTCTACACTATACCATGGTTTCCCCTTCTATGACACTCTGCTCAATACAAAAGTTGTAATCAAATTTGCAAGACAGCTAAAAATCTAGAAATTCAGATATGATTTTATTTTTTTACACATTGAAGATATTCTTAATGACATCATAATGATTTGTCCATGTTTTGACACTGTAGTTGTAAAAACATAAAAATCTTGTACGTAATCCATTCAAAATTATATGGAACAAGTGAGTGTCTTAAAATTCTAGAGAATTCCCATTGTTTAAAATGTGAATATTCAGGGAGGGGTTGGGGGATTGATATGCTCCCACCTAAGTGGCACCATGTAAGGGTACGTGGCACAACTCCTGGGTGCGGAACACAGCTACAACAGGAACCCTACCTAAGAAAGGCAAACATTGTAAACTAATCATTTGTACCCTCACATTAATCTGAAAATTTTAAAAAGTGAATATTCCTTTGTTTACCAATTAAGGGGAGTAATTTATAAACTTAATTATGGAATATAACAGATGCTTTGAGGCTTAATAGTATCTGACGGTCAGGCAGAAGTAAAAGAATAGACCCTATTTTTTATTTCTACTGCTAAATTCTATACAGCTTTCTAAATATGTTCTAAGAAAAAAAATGAGAGATAAATTATCTTAAAATGATAGCATGTATGCTGTTTAATTGCCAGGAACTAATAAGCATGTTGAATCAAGAAAGATCGCGAAGCTTCTTAACTCTGTAACTTAAACTTG
Source organism: Galagoides demidoff (assembly GCA_963574575.1). NCBI lineage: Eukaryota > Metazoa > Chordata > Mammalia > Primates > Galagidae > Galagoides > Galagoides demidoff. The sequence continues at coordinate 27,552 of CAUYQV010148322.1, read as the reverse complement.
TTACATTCTCTAAATTAAGATAGATAAAATTTTTCTTCGAAGAATAATTTCATGCTCAGAATTACTAAAGCTGTGAACCACAGAATGACTCTACTTTTTCTTATCATTTTTTTCATTCTTTCCCCCCTAAGACCTAAGGTGACATATCCAAGTGCTTGTCCTTCATAAGATGTTTCCATGAGCAGCAGAGCAGAAAGCTCTAATATCTATTCATTCGTAATGTGTCATTCTGAATGTTTTAAGGACAATTGACTTCACATGTCATAGGTAATTAGAAAAGTCACCTTCAGTTCTAGGTTTTTAAAGTACAGCGCTATAAACTTTTAATAAGCACATGGATTGATGACTTTTGACATGTCTGAATATCTTTCCACCTCTCATTTTGTGGTAGGTAAATTACCTCCATGGTCAATCAATTCAAAGGATCAATGAAAATATATTTCCTTTTATTTAAATTCCTTAACTGGGGATCAATCAAAATATGATTCATCTTATTTTAATCCTTTCACTGGGATTGGGCAATAATATTTTACCATGTTTTTTTCTTATAAACTAGAGAATTTATTTCTGTCCTGAGATTCAGTAACCTAGAATTTTCCATCCATAGAAGTAACTTTTTGAGGCTCACCTGAGAAAAGAAGAATTGAATAAGGTGGAGGTGAAAACCTGAAAGTTGATAGGTCATGTTCAGGCAGCAAGGAATAGCAAGCAAGAACATACTGCCCATGAATATTATGCCTTTTACAAAGGGTGCAGTTAGGTCCGGTGTGAATGGTCTACTTCACTCTCTAAACTCGCTAATGGTGGTTCTTAGGACCTACCACACATGGATTTCAGTGGGCTGAGCTGAAATCATCTTGCCGTCCAGGTCTACAGAGATGTGTGGCTCAATATTTCAGGACCGAACAGTGCTTTTACTGGTGTTCAAAGACATGGGTGAGCACCTTCCAAGCTGTTTATAGATCTCACACCTTCATTAGCAAAAGATAGACATCTAGGACAGCATTTACTTCCCAGTTAGTAAGATGTCTTCATCATGGGAAAGCTTTCTATTATAATACTTCTCTTGAAGAACCCTGCCCCCAGAGGCGTCTTTGCGCCAAACCACTCATTAAGCATCTGTTCCATTTCAGGTCCTTCCAGCCCAGAAGTCTGAAAATGACTGATCATGGTTATTTCTTGGAACTTTGGTTTTCTTTTCCTTTGGTTTCTGTGACACCACATTCTTCACTTATTTCTCAGGCCTCTCTTCTGAAACTCCTTGGCAAGTAAATTTTTCTCTAAGCAGCCTTGAAAAAGACACCACGCATCAAATACAAATGATAGACTGAGAAGAAATTAGAGAACACATCTGTATTAGACTGAGCTAAACTACTAAAACAAATAGTACTTCCCCTAATGAATAGTAACTCAAATATGATGGAGCTTTACTTCTTGCTCACCTGACAGTCCTGGAGTAGAGGTTCTTCGTTTGCAGGCAAACACCCCAGCTGGAGATCCATGGACTCAACCTCCTCTCATAGCTTCACCAAAGCATTGTCATCTGTGTCCACCCACTAGAAGAGAATAAAAAGGCAAACAGGAAACATAACAAACACATTTCTGCTCATAATCCACTGTCCGGAATTTAGAAATAGTGTCCCCCTTAACTGCAAGGATGTCTAGGGAATGTGCATTCAGGCAACCAAGTACAGAACAGATTTGAACACACAGCCAGAAGCCTCTACTGGAACCCTTCATAATGGCATAGGATCATTCATATACAAAGAAACAAACACAACAGAAGAACGAGCAAGGGAGAAAAGCAGCCCCACAGTGGCAATGTTAGTAGTGTGTGTGTGTGAGATAAAATAACAGCTAAACTTCCCCTCAAACCCCCGATCTACCTTCTCATCTCACCAGTGAAGAGATGTTCAATCTCAGTAATTATCAGGGAAATGCAACTTAAAATAACAATGATAGACCATTTTCAAATACAGTAGAACTCTCAGAGTTGACCACCTACCTACATTGACACCCTCTTAAGCTGACCTAATTTTCATAGACCATACCGGCACCACACGTACAGATCAGGGCAGTAGGCCAGTTTCTTTATGGTGACCACCTCTGTAGATTGACCAGTTGGTTCCAGTCCCTTGGATGGTCAGCTTACAGAGGTCGTACTGTATTTGAAAAAGCAGTCATGCCAAGTGCTGAGTGTTCAGAGAAACAGGCATTCTCCTGCATTGCCGAGAGAAGTGCAAGCTAATTATAACTTTTAAGGAAAGTAATTTGCCAACCTATATTAAAATATAAACTCTTATTTTCTATTTAGTAATCCAGCGTCTGGGAAATTATTTACAGTGCATGCCGTGATATACCTCCTGCGTCCCCCTCCAGCACTGAAGGATTCATTCCCTTGGCTGCCAGAAGTGTTGCCTGCAGATTGGACTCAGCCTCCTCTCATAGCTTCACCAAAGCATTGTCATCTGTGTCCACTCACTAGAAGAGAATAAAAAGGCAAACAGGAAACATAACAAACACATTTCTGCTCATAATCCACTGTCCAGAATTTAGAAATAGTGTCCCCCTGTACTCCTCTGTGGGTATTTTCCTCCACCATAAGGAAGCCACTTTATCCTAGGCTAAACCATGCTCCTCCCTGGGGCAGCCCACCTGTGGTGGCTAGGACAAAGGCTGGCCTCCTTACCTCATTTGGAGACATCTCTCAAGGACCAGTTCACTGAATAAAATTACACAATTTCTCACATGAGTATCTACAAGGCTCATCAGATATCAGAATTGCCAAAATCAGGGATGAAATCATTTTATTAGAGAGTCAGTAACTCACAGAGAGAGACTTTAGATTTTATCTATTTTTTAGACTAGGATTAGATGAACAACCTAGTTTGTTTAGAGAAATTTTATTTGCTTATCTTAAGGTACAGCTTTTCCCCCTATAACTACATCATGTACATTCAAACTTTTAGCACATTTCAGCAGAACAAAAAAGATCATTTTTGCTTTTAAATAATTTACATCTATTATTAAGATACAACTGGCCACAGACAACATGTTCGTCCTTCAACCTGAATGGTTTATATGCCAGTCTTTTACTTTTGTGTCCCTCATGTAGTCTGCAGTTTCGTTTTCTTTCCAAGCCAGGGCTGGACTTGAACCCACCACCCTTGGCATATGGGGCCAGCACCCTACTCCTTGAGCCAGACGCGCTGCCCCCTCGTGCTGTTTGGTCCTCATTAGCAGTTTTGGGAAATAGCCAAATGGTTCTTGGTGTGGCCATTTCATGGATAAGTTTAAGGAAGATTTTCTTAAAAATCCATTCACAGCCAATGTACTATAGAACTGAACTAAAACTGAAGTCTCTCATTGTCTAGAGTAGATACGTCCTCTGCGGGAAGTTTTTCCAGTTGATCCACGTAGGAAGCTTGAGGTTGCTTTCCCTTTGCAGTATTTTCCTTTTCCAACGAGAGACTTGGTCCCTATCATATCACTTTAAGGACCCTCTTGTGCAGCTATCTCCATGTAGGAACGAAAAGGACAGATGCTTCAGGAGCAGAGGCCACACCTTTTTACAAGTTGTCAGAGGATTTAGAACCCTTTGGGCACATCCACGTGATAAAAAGAAAATGTTTTCCCCACAAAATGCAACTGGGGATTTGTGAATGTGTGTCGTATGTGTGGGAAGCAAAAACGTGGCAAAAGTCCCCCCCACACACACCTACCTTCCCATTTCTGAAACTGAAAAGCTCTTCCTCACACCGCTGAGGGGCTATGCTATGGGGCCTTTAGCAGAGCTGTGGGACACGCCCCAGGGGAGAGTGCCAGCTCCCTAAGATATGCTGCCCCAGGGAAAAGCTACCCTCCTCTTGGAATCCAGGCAAACTCTAGTCTGGGTATCTTCCCTCCTCCTAAACTGCATCTGACAATGATCTTTCATTGTAAGAATTGCTGGGGCAGTAACCAAGGTGTGGCTTTAGAACAATCAGTTCTTTCAGACTTGTAAAATTACTCTAACGAAGGAAGCCTTAATTTTCATCTCTAGAATTATAAAAAAAAAAAAAAGACACCCTTGCAGTTTCATAAAGACCTTTGTTCTAAACATAATCTGCAACTCTCCTATTAGTTTGCCAGCGACTGTGTCTAGACCAGGGAGGCTTCCTGCTCAGTTGGTAATACCTGGATTTTCATCCATGATTATAGGATCCCACCCATGAATATTCAGTGCTCCATTTTATTTTGTTTAGTATACATATATCTTAGCACAGATTTCACTTTTAATTATTAAATTCCCTGCTGACAGAGACCAGTGGAAAAAAAGATGATCCCAAATCTTTTATATTGAATCCCAGGCTAAATATATATATATATCTGCCTACATCAATGGCCCAGGTACATGAAGGTGCAGTCCCTGTCAGAAAGAAAATATTTCTACTATCTAATTCCAAATGCACAAAGGGCCCAGAGAACGTCCTGTCTGTTTATCTTTTGGTTCATACTAAGTTGGCCTTGGAAAGGCTTCCAGGCATCCCATCCTCCCGGGTCTCCTTGCCCCTTCCATCACTTCTGGCCTGGGATGGTAGCTGGGACAGGGCCCTGTCTCCTTCCCGTAGGTGCCTCACATACTCAAAATCATGAAGACTCACGTTCCTGATTCCTTCCTAGAGGGATGAGGATACCACACAGTGTCGTGAGCAGTGGGCCGTAACCTTGAAATTTCTGAGTGAAGGATTTACAATTGGACCTTTCTTACTGACATGGATGGGGCTTGCATAGGCACCACAGCTGTGTGCTAGAAACTAAGTGGCTGGTCCCCGCAGAGGTCAGGACGGGACTGGGAGAAGGGGAATACAGGGACATCCTGTCAAATGCCTTTTTTTGTTTTTGTTTTTGAAAAGCAGTTATAACTTCCTGACAATTCCTACTCTAACCTTAAATTAAGTTTTCAACCTTCAAGAGAGGAGATGAATTAGGGAAACTGGTTGACAGCAGAATATAAAACTGAGAATAAAACCTGATGTCCAAGAAATGGCAAATCAGGTCATCTGTATTCTGAAAAATCAGGTGTTGACTGAATTTGGAATTCCAGTTTATTCAGCAGACAGACTCCCAGCACTAAGTTTCTTGATTTTACAAAAGGCAATAGAGAAAAAAGGAAAGCAAGCATCAAACAGGTTGAAATTCTGAGTAAATAGCTAGCAGATGAATAAGAGGAGGAGAATCCTCTGGGGTCCTGCTCCAAAGGCTCCCCACGCCGGGCCTCCTTCCCCTTCTTGATGCCAGCCGAGAGCTCGGCTGACCTCGTGTCTTCTCAGTCAAAACACACCTGTCTTCAAAGAGCCACATGTTTGACAGGAAGAGTTCATCTCTCGCCATACTCAGAGGAAGGATGGCCCCGCATGTCTCTATAGGCTTGGATGCTCATGGCATGACCAGCCAAGGATCTACAGACTGTCTGTAGGGAGACTGGATTAGGAGCTGTTGCCCCAGCAACATAAAATTAACAACTTCCTTTTCAAACAACTTTAACATATTTAGATAGCAATGTCTCGAATAACATTTGACACAAGGAGTGAGATCAGCCCTAGAGAGTCTGAATATTTGTTTCCATCTTTCTGGAATTAGCATAAATATGTTGCCCATTAAAAGAGAATACGACAAAATTGAAAAATAAGCCTTTTTAGAAAATGATCTCATTTTTGGCAGAATATCCCTGACTTGTGAATGAAGAAATAACCATTCTCATTCTAGATTAAATGCTACAGGGCATTTTATTTAGAAAAAGGAACATTCTTCACATTTCCCAGAGAGTGCAAAAGAAAATAAAAAGCATTGCATGTGTCGCGTGGTCACTTTATGAATTAGTCCTTTAATGTTTTAAAAGCAAGTGCAGGAGTTAAGTCTCATAACAGGGCATTTTTTCCACTAAGGGACCATGGAAGATCTCTGTGGTCAGTGATATTTTTAATTCAGCTCTGGACTTTCTCCAGGAAATCACTAATAATTGCTAATTGTATTTTTGTAAGTTAATGAAAGGATGAGTTCTTTCTCCGATGCTTCCCTTCTCATATGTAATTAGCAACTTTTCTTTTTTACACAATTGGGTAAAGCTATAATGCAGAGACATGAATTCACTGAAAAAGCCTCTTTGTGTAGACTTAGAGAAATTAAGTGTAAAGTCTAGTCTTGGAATTGTCTTAAAAGAAACTATTCCTTCATCATCGCCTCCCCCCATTTTCGCTGTTTAGGTTTTTTTATAAACACTGGCAGAAAAGAGAACCTCTTAGTGAAGGCGTTCTAAATGGAGTTTTCCCTTGATGTTGTGGACAGTCATATTTGTAAAAACTATGTTAATGGAATTTCCTTAGAGATCCTTTTCACAGCATTGAATTTAAGTGAATGTTAATTCAGAATAAAGCACCTGGAGTAGATTTTCTGACGCTCCCAATACTTTCAAACTGAAAATTTAGATGGCTCTGTAAATATGTGAAGTCAGGCTTATTCAATAACAATCTCCAGTTCTTTTATTAGATTGAATGGAAGTTTATGATTTGGGAAATAGCCTGCTAGAAGTAACAAGACAGACTCCCTTCAGACTTCTACTAGCTAGAAGGGCACCACTGTGGAAATGCACAGGTAGTCTTGTTTATATGAGTGGTGCTTGTTTGGGGCCGTTTCATTAAGACTGTTACGGAAACTTGAACAAGGATTAAACTCACCTCTCTCCTGTTACCACTCTACAGTGTTACCCTGACATCTTATTGTATTTCTCTTTTTTTATTTTCTTCCTTCCTTCTTTTCTTCCTCTCTCCCTCCCTCCCTTCTTCCCTCTCTTTCTCTTTCTTCTTGTTTCCTTCTTTTCTTTCTTTATTCACTTACTTTTGCTTTAGTTTTCACAGGGTAGAAATATTCCCAGGCTTACATTCTTAGTTTGAAGATAGAGAAGTGACTCATTGCCAGATATTTAAAATTCAGCCACAAATTCAGTCTGTGATTAGAATGTTAGGGTTATGGAATAATGACAGGGACTCCAGGTACAAAGTAACTCAAAAGCTCCACTAAGGATGTACCAAGGTTTATTTGTCAGTCAAGCATCAAGTGCCTGGGACCACAGTTAGGTATCAGGAGAAAGGAATAATAAGTACAAAGCCTCATTATTACTACCACTAGAAAATACTTAACAGCACTGAGTATATGTACTAATAATTCATATTCCTTATGATAATTCCATGAGATATGTTCAGTCTGCCCATTTTATAGATTAGAAAAAAGAGGCAAGGAAAATAAATAACTTGTCCAAGGTCACACATGTAAGTATAGGATTTAAACTATTCTGGCTTCAAACTCTATCCTTCTAATCACTTCAATATGTCATTTCTCTGGAGATTGGTTTCATCCAATTCAATATCTTTTCATGGGACTACTCATTGGAAGCATTGACCTCTTTTTCTGTTTTGTTTTGTTGAGACAGAGTCTCACTATGTTGTGCTCTGTAGAGTGCTGTAGCAACGTATAGCAACCTCAAACTCTTGGGCTTAAGCGATTCTCTTGCCTCAGTCCCCTCAAGTAGCTGGGACTACAGGCACCCAGCATAGCACCCAGCTTTTTTGTTGTTGTTGTTGCTGTTGTCACTATTGTTTAGCAGGCCCAGGCCAGGTTCAAACCCACCAGCCTTGGTGTATGTGGTTGGCGCCCTTACCACTGAGCTATGGGCACCGAGCTAGCATTGACCTCTTGATGGAGCTACTTCTCGTCCGCCATGACTGTCCTGATGACTGCTCTGTACATGCTATAAATGTAGCATTATCCCCACACATCCTCTAAGCCACTCTGTTCTAAAGAAATAAGTCTGTCCAGCCATGCATTCCTTCAGCCTTCCATCCATCTGTCCAGCTTTAAGGTTTACATGATTCTCACTATGGGTGGGACCACCACCCAGCAATATTTCTACATAAGCAAGATATGGTTAGGATGGGCATTAAAGACAGCCTTGGAGGGAAAAGGCACTAACAAGGAGGAAAGACTTTTTTTGCAAAGAGAATTCCGTAGCCCAAAAGGAGCACGAGGAAAGAAGGAGGGTATCATACTTACAAACACTGGCTCTGGAATCCAGATGCTGCTTCTCACACTTCAAAGCTGCAAGACCATTGTGAGCCATGTCTGCCACATTCTTTGTAGCCTAACACAAAGCACAAGGGACTTAATAAACAAGACATGCTAATACACATACATAGGTTTGTCACAAGTAGAAATACCCAGAATGACCAGGATGGAATAGGAATCTTAGATATAAATTGTAGTCACTTTCTGTCTCTTTTAACTTCTAGTGTTCTCTGTCCTACATAGAAATTGTTTCAGCCTAAAAAATATCCAGCCCCTCCCATATCTCCAAAAGTACAAATCCTTAAGGGATTATGTCAATTGTTCAAGTCCTAAAATATAACAGCACATTTAGGAAAGATGATTGATAAGTAGTCATGCACTTTCATGGTTAGGAAGACTGAATATTTACACCAGATCAATGTATCCATTGATCAATGAACAAGATCAAGATCAATGTGTCCTCTCATGCATCAGAAAAATAAGAATTGTGGTAGACTTTCATGATCAGGGTCACAGATAATCTATCAAGTTAATTTTAGTTATCAGCTTCAATTCATTCTCCACAAAAGTTCTCCCAACAATGACTCAAATGTAACCAGTGCCTCACCCTTTCCTGATGCTAGTGAAACTTCACTGATAACAATCCTAACATTTTTTGGGTACTAATATGAGCTAGTAATATTACCAAGAGTTTACAAGGTATTATTTCATTTAGACTTTTAAAACAATATTAAAGGCAACTGCCTCCGATACTGTTGAAAGGTGACAGCAGGAGCAGGACAGGGGTGACTACTCAGAAGAGTGGTAGTTAGCCCTGGGAACTCCAAACGGGAAGAAATGCTCTTCATTCTGTGATGAAGAATAGTCAGTGCTCTTTGCCAGGAAAGGTATTACGTTTTGAAATAGTTCTTAAAATGAGCAAACTCTGCAGCTTTCAAGAATTCGAACACATTTTGAAGGCTCCTTTTGAAAAAGATCTATGCTAGTCACTATGCAACCCACACAAACATACACACACACAATATTGGAACAAACTTCCTTGTGGTTTGGATCTCTTGCCAAGAAATATAAACAACAGAATGGATAAAAAATACAGGAGGTTAAGGCTGTGCCCAGCTCCCCCAGCACACAGCCATTGCTAATGCACTTATGTTTGATACACACTTCAGTTAAGGCAGTAAACAAACTTCACAGCCCAAGAATAATTTTGGATCATTTATTTCAACGAACACATTCCCACTGGGTTCCTACTGATTGTGAATTAATTTCCCTCCGGTATTTCTCGAGGGGAATGTTTTATGAAATTATCATATGCAAATAGTTTGCAGCATATTTTCCCCTTTTATTTATTTTTTATGCACACCAGTTATTTTGTGAAGTGCTTCTTCAGAAGCACATCAAAGCTTGCTTTTTAGTCATTAGGCACAAAATAAAGAATTCTACACTTGGGGTTTAGTTCACGTGTCTTAGAAATAGATGATAATTTTTTTTTTTAATTTCAGAATTTGCGAATCCAGAAGTGTGAAGGTCTCTTGTTAGCATATTCATTTATGCCTGGTAACTCAGACAGGTATGGGGCAAGGGGGGATCATCACGTAGAATAAATTGCGTTATTGTTAGTCTCAACATGCAAAGTTATTTGATACCTAATTTCAATCTGTTATGCTTAATTAAAGCAGTGATAAAATGAGAAATAGTGAATCTGAATTTCAAGTAAATTTAAAAATATATGAGAATTTTAAAAGAATCTAGTGGTACAGGCTTCCAAGTCAAATAAACTATCATGGTTAAAATCATCTTCAGAGATTTTCCTTTGTGTGTCATTGACCAACCACCCTCCAGAATGCTCCAGCTGGACAGCCTCACAATGAACCAAGAAGGTGGTAAATAAGACTCCTGACCCATGTCACCTGAAAAGGTCTAAGTGATGCATTTTAAATTTGTTTTCTGAGGCTTGGAAAGCCTAAAGCTTAGACAATTCCAAATTCAAATGTAATATCAAGACACTCAAAAGCTTTATGGTAGACATTTCCGTTTCAATAGGAATCCAGTCACATATGTCCTAGTTTTTCATAGTAGATAGCTGAATACTTTCCAGACATCCCATGGATTAGTAAGAATTCAAATAAAAACAATGGTATTTATCAAGATGCTAACAGTTCATTAGTCATTAAACACCTTCATGTGAAATAATGAGTCTAGTGTCCATAGATAGCCTAGGGAAACCCCAAATCACATATTTAATTATTTTGTATGTAGCAACATAGGTCACCCCAGGAAATTTCATCCTATTCTGCATAAGATCTATAGTGCCTTGACTTAAATCAGTTTCACAACTACTAGACACTGTCCTCTAGTTACGTGGCAGCTAAATTTGACGTTATATACTCATGAGCTAAAAGAAATGGTAAAGAGGTCTAGTAACAAAAAAGGCCACCCCTATTTTTCCAATGTCTTATGGACCCTAGAAGTGAGCTAAGCCCAGTCTGTGCTGAAGTCTTGTACTTAGTAGCTAGTCTGTACATTACAATCTGGCCCAAGCTGAAGCTCTTTGTTCTGCTAAGGGCTATGCAAGAAATTTTATTTTCTTTAAAGTGGGTTAGATGTAGCTCAGAATCAGACTCCTGAAACTATGGTCAGTCTTCCCTGCCCTCTCCTCGACCTTGGTGATGGAAGCCACAAGACACAGGAGGTGAAGAAACATAATTTTCAGAAAAGTAGAAAGATTCTCCTAATAGAGAAGGCATAGACACTTTGGATCCTCAGAAGTGGGAGAACCCAAGACCAAATAAAGTCCTAGCTGGAATAATTACAGCAAACAGCTAATTAGAAGGTTTTGAAAGCTGAATGGATGGAAGAAAGGAGAAACAAAGGTGAAGCTAGCCAAAATGGCAAGCTTTATTGACAAACTACTTTCCTGAAGCCAAGAGGCATGCAGTTTTGCCAAAGAGAACAGAGCCTGGAAGCTGTCAGACACTAAGAAAGGATTCAGAATTTTGCTTTTTAAACTTAAAAAGGGAGGCCCAAAGTCTAGTGATAGGATATATTTAACCCATCTTTAAATGTTTACAGTCTTTAAATATTGTTCTTCAATGTGCCTACCTCTTCATCCATTAGGCAAGTATAAAAAATCATGCCAGGTATTTATTTCTTTAACCAAAAACCCATATTTACCAGGTCACTATAAAACAGTTTCCTAAGAACAGCCAAGTCTCACTAGTTGCCTCATGCAGCCATAACATAAGGTACTATTGTTCATTGGGCAGGGATTTCTTGAACTGAATCACGGAAATCAGAAAGAATGCCTTTATGTAGGGTATTCCTACACCTCTGCGGTACTAAAGACCAAACCATGCATTTCTGTCCCAGGGAGCATCCCAAGAGTCCTGAGTTGGTACTGTCTTCCTAGCTATATGACCACATTCTGGCACAGAGTCTTGCCCTGCTCACAGCTCTGAGGTCCCCCTGCCTCAAACGACAGAGAATTTATGTATTAAGCTCACTAGCTGAAGCTTTCCTCTGTGGCCTACCATATACCCTTGTCTCTGGATGCAGCATACTATGTGGCTTTACAGGTAAAGCACTTTCCCTTCAGAGAAACAGGAAATCATTCCTAACATGGGTTATCTGAGTATTAAAGGAAAAGCTTCTTGGCCTAATTACATAACCTAATTCAAATAGAAAAGCCTTAGCCATTAAAACAATGTATACGTATAAAATATGTGTTTTTATATATAAATAAATAAAGTTGAGGGGTAACAGTTAAATGGTTCCTTGCCTGAGGTATCCCATTTTATTGCTTCATGCCTTATCCCCATTTCCTTTCTTTCACCCTCCCAACTTTTCATTAGAGGATTTATGTCGATCTTCTACAATATTTTCAAGTCTCATTCAATAGGCTTTTACATATAGCTCTTCATTTTTGTAACACTCGGTAGAATCCCATTACTATAGTGTTTCGGCCAACAGAAGACTCACGGATATATGGAGCATCAGAGGCTCGGTAGGCATATGAGTTTTCTAGGGTGACCATAACAAAACACCACAGACTGGGTGGCTTATACAACAGAAACTTATTTTCTCAGTTTTGGAAGCTAGGAGATCAAGGTGCCAATAGGATTGATTTCTTCTGAGGCTTTTCTCCTTGGCTTGTAGATGACCATCTTCTGAATATGTCTTCGTGTGGTCTTTCTTTTGTGTGCACACATCTTTGGTACCTCTTTATGTGCCCAGATTTCCTCTTCTTATGAGGACATCAGCCAGACTGGATTAGGGCCCAGCCTAATCGCCTTGATTTAACTTAATTATCTCTTTAGAAAGCCTATCTCTAAAGAAAATCACATTCTGAGGTACTGGGGATTACAACTTTAACTTTGGAATTTTGAGGGGACACAATTCAGCCATAACAGTAGGCCTGGAGCTCATTTTCTTTAAGACCTTCTATTTTTTAAACTAAAAGAAACCGTAGGGACCTTGAGTTGGTTAAGCTCAGGTTCATTTTTTTCTAGGCAGGGCTACAGGTCACCTCCAAGGCCACTCCAGGGGAGAAGACACATACAGCAGTTAGCTCCTCGAGGCAACATCTAACTCACCCTGCTATTTCTCAGGGGAGATGGTGCCAGACATCTTTGTGTAGAGGGGGCTGGCTTTCAGGTGAGACCCTCTGCTTTGCCACTTGCCAGCCTTTCTCTGGATTCCAGTGTCCTATACTTAATAGGAAGTCAGTGATACCTGCCCCACAGTTAGAGTCAGCTACATGATTTATAGGACCCAGTGCAAAATGAAAATGTGAGTCCCCAGCTGGGGCAGGGAAGTTAACCCCCAAGAGATTGCAAGCTCTATCCTGTGATAAATGTGGGAACTGAATCAGGGTTGGGCAAAAGGCCTCCCAGCCAATCACCACAATTGCACTTTAGTGCTTCCAGACCCTGCCTTACTGTGGCTGAGATGTCACAGGGGTGGTGAATGCCTGACTCTGACCTTCTCCACACTCTACACAATCATGTTCATGCCCAGGTCCTTGATTTTCACCATACTCACAGTCAGGTCCCCAGAAGAACTGAGGACAGTGATGGAAGTCGTGCTCCCTGCTGCCAACACCACTGAGTAGCCACCCCCAGAGAAGGATGCCTTAATACCATGTGCAGGGCAGGCATGCAGAGGCACAGTTCTAGGTAGTGTACACTGGGGACCTGTCCAGAGAAGTGGGAGGTGGCAAGAGATAGGAAAGGAAGCAGGCCCAGTCTTCAAACTTTCTCGCCAACCCCTCCCCAATCATGATCCATTGTTTTATTGAATTTAACTTACAAAACACAAATTCAGTGGTAAGATTAAGAACCTTGAGGTGGTAACTGCAGTGCATTAGACCCCGGGTGCAAACTGCACAGATCATATGCCCATGAAACCAGCCCCACTCATTGCCATATTACCTCACAGCCTAGAAAATGCTTCCTTGGCACCACGCCCAATATACAGTATGAGTTTAGAGAGTTCTTTCTCTAGTCCCATTCATTGAAAGAAACTTAAAATCATTCTTTAATAATCTATTGCCTTCAGAGGACTTATGTTATTTATCAAGATAAGTTTTTCAAAGGATCCTTTGAAATAAATCATTCCTTCCCATTCATTCAGGCCCAGTTTTATTTCCACTCACTTTAAGAAGTCTTTTCTGTTGGAATATCCTTTCCATACCTCAGGTTATAAGTTCTCCAAGTACTTTGGTTGTTCCTATACTAAACTCTGCCTTAAGCCCAATCCATGAATATGTTCATGCAATACATCAGAAGGCCCTGAGAAACAGGTAAGTCTCATATGATGATGTATCTTTTATACTTGTACCTAGCACATAAGAAATAAGTTTGGTCCACTGCAAAACAGACCCCCAAATTCAATTCAGTACAATCAAAAGAGATCCCATTGATTCTAAGTAACCATTTTTCTCATTTCTGAATTTCTCCTTCCTAAATTTGGTTGTATATATTTTTAAGTAACACTCTACGATCTAAAACAAATATAGAAAAAAGTCAACACTCTAGAAGGAGTCTAAACAAATTCTGGGTCTTATTTAAGATTTCAGAAGAAAAGTTCTAGTCCAATACAAACAAAGAAACAAAAAAAAAGGATTCTTAAGTCATAATTCGCCAGATTAATAACTGCATAACTTAAACTCCATTGGTCTAGGGCATTGAATGATGTTTAAATGCTCAAATGATAAAGCTTTCATTAATTTATAAAGTATTCATTCTAACACATCTGTAACTTTGATAAAAAGATATGATGCATGTGAACTTGATGAGACCCTAGGAACATGAAAATAGATTGATTTGTCAAGATGATGATGTTGTAGAGAAATATTTCTGATATCTACTCATAATCATTCAATACATTTAGAAAACAAACTGAAACAAAATTTTTCTATTCATAGTGGTAGTTACATTAGTCCTAAAGTAGTTATTTCAAGAGTTCTGATCTCAAGGGAAAAGTTAGCTTTTTGACTAATCAAAATTAGTCACATTTGAAAAGAAAACAAAAGAAGAAAATTGCCCTAGAAAGCGGTTGTTTAATATTCTTATAATTAATCAATTTCTAAGATAAGTGATTTTCTTGTTAGTTTCTTAAGAGGACTTGGATTCTTATTCATATTTATATCTTTTTAAAAATACACTTTGGCATTTTATCCAAATTCCATCCATAACCCCCGTGTGTCAGGAGGTGTTTTCCCATGGATGGCTTTCCTGGAATTACCTCCTTCCAAAGGAGCATAAACTACCAGTTGTAGTGCCCCTTACATACGTGATTTGACGCCATCTCAGGAACCCTTTCTGTGAAGTTATTTTGGGAGATTTTGTTTAGAAAAGGTCTGGTCATAAGTAAACATCTACTAAATAATTTAACATAGACCATTTTTTCTATTATTCCAGTCACAAAGTTTAAGAAGTAGGATTTCTTATAAGCCAAAAATGTTTCATGTCCTTTGTGAGTCCTTTGGCTTCTATTAGCTTGTGGTCTTTGCTTCCATGAAGTTTGGCAAGCTTCACTTAAACATCACACACACACACACACACACACACACACCTCACATCTGGATTCAATTGATTAGATTTTAACCAGCCCCCATTGCAATATGCAAATAATTGTCTATGGAGTGTATTTCACAGCTGATAAAACTGAGGTGTCTTATTCTCAGAGCTCCAAACTGCCCTCTCATTTCCTTCTTTTCTCTGATAGGAAAACCTTCCCAACAGATGTCTTCATCCAGAAAGCATCTCCTACACAGTCCAATTTTATTTACAAATAATTAGTGCTCTACTGCACTAATATAAATCAAGCAGATGAGAAATTTTTATTAAAAAGTTAGCTTTGTCGTGAAGCAAACTGACTTGCCCCAACCCCTTCCATTCATGGATGAAGGGTCGACTTGTAACATGGACAAACTCTCTCTCTGTGTATCTGTTTTCCTTATTCAGTTTTCCTCACATTTATACTGACTCATCTTCTCTCCACCTCCCACCCACCTACCTATCCAGAACAACAAAAAGTCTGCTTACTTTTGCAAATCTAGAGGTCATTAATCTCTTCCCTTCTTTCAACTCTTCATTGTTTTCTATACTTTGCTTTACTAACTTGCTTACTTTCTCTTAAGAAGGCTAAAACATAGAGGTGATTTTAACACTTGAAAGGTGGTCTAGGATACTCAAAGAAGGTAAAGTAAAATTTTGGCATGCCAGCATTTTCAGAATACCTGGTAATCAGAGTTTCCTAAAATTGGAGTCAGATTCTTCTAATTGTAAACTTGAGGATAGTTGACCACCATGATTATATTTTTAATTTCTAAACGTGAAACAATATGTGTATAAAACGCTCCCGTCGGTGCTTTTTGCATTGGATGCTAGTCCACTTGAGAATACCGACTTATATATATCATCCTACTATTGATAGTTGTGCTGACATTTGTTCCCACCCCCATAACCCCAATTCCAGGTCCATGTGAATTTAACACAGGTGCAGACTCAAGCTTCACATAAGGAAGCAATTTTCTGATTCAGATTCATTCCTATAAGACCCCAGGGCAGGAGAGAACAAGATGTACCAAGGTAATAATTACATTGTTAAAAAATTAACTTAGCTTGTTTTTGCACCGAGGCAAGAACAGTCATATCCAAGTGCCTAGATATGCGAATCAGGCAGATAATATAGTCCTGACTTTAGTCACGTGTGTTAGCATTTTTTTAAAAACTCAAATTAATAAAATGATTTTAAGGGAATAGAGACAGACAGATGATTTATTTATTGATTGATTTGCTTGCTTGCTTATTTACTTTAGTAATGGGGTCTCTGCTGCGCAGGCTGGAGTACAGTAGCTATTCATGGGCATGATCACAGCACTCTGCAGCCTCCAGATCCTGCCTTAAGTGATCCTCCCACCTCAGCCTCTCAAGCAGCTGGACGTATAGAGGTACACCAACAGGCACAGCTCTGTTTTTATCCTTTTTTATTGTTTCAATTTTACCTGGGAGAGCAGCAACAGCAAAATAGAGTGATCATTCCCCTCAGGCATGCTACTCTATGAAGTCTCCTCTTTTTCTAAGAGAAGATGGCATGTTGAAACCCATTGTTTATTAATATTTATAAGAAATCTTGGGTTTTGCAAGTGTGGGGCTTGGTGAGGCTTCTAGCTGAACTATACAGTTATTCAGTGCCTGGGAGCAGAATGGTGGGGGAGACTAATTAGCATAGTTCTTGTATCACCAATGGAAATTCTTTATTTGCCCTCAGGCTCTACATTTTTGTGTCTGCTCAACATTGTTAAATATGACAAGGTCAGTGACCCTGTTTTTGTAACAATGAATGCTAACAAACCAGGGCCTCACACACATTGTCACGGTTTAACAGGGTCAGCTGAGTTAACTGAGACCATTATGCACGTACAGTGCCAAGAAGACCCCATCAACAGTCAAGTATAAAATGTTACCATATTAGCATAAGTACTGGAGGAACAGATGGCCACGCCGTGAGCAGGTCAGATTAACCCAAAGACTGTGCATTCACAGGAGAGCCCTTGGAAGGTGTGAGACCATGATACAGGTAGCATTGGACAGGGACATGGAGACCAATGTTCTAGTCTCACCTCTGCCAATTTCTTCCTAAGGGCTCAGATGCCACAGCAATAGGATGAGAGTATGAACAGATGACATCAGAAGCCCCTTTGTGTTTGCACAGCCCTGATTCTAAGGCAGTCTACGGGATAAATGCATTGCCAGTATGAATTTCAATGACAGCTTATTTTTAATACAGTGTGTTTTGAACTGAGTTTCTATTTTTATTCATTTGGCATTTGGTGGAGAGCTGAGAGGTAAAGAAAAATGAATTCTGGCAAGTCTGGTTTCCTAAAGTGGCTTGTGTTCAGGAATTTAGCAGTCTCCAAGTTGAATAAAGGGGTGACTGATGTGCGCTTTTCAGGTCTCACATCATCAGCGGCCCCATAGTACAGTCTACCTCTTACCTCTCAGGAACTCGGCTTCAAACTTCAGTGAGAGCTTGTGACTCCCTTTATAAGGCCAGTGAAACAAACCTTGCTAAATCCATTTTTCTAGATTGAGAAACGAAGTCACTTCCAGAGAAGTCAGTGTTAGCATAATTAAAAAGCTTGACCTACAATTACTTCTTAAATTTATGTTGTTAAAAATTGCTTTTTTTCACTGTCATCACAGGCTCACAAAAACAATCCACAGATATCAGATAAATACTATTACAGGGTGGAACTATTTCCTAGAAAGAAGAAAATAGTCTATCAAGTGAAACAAGATTCTTCTGGTGAAAGGAAGGAAAACAAGGATAAAAGAAAAAACTATCTAATGGAAAAGTACTATAAAGTATTGTAGATTGGCATATAAATAAGACAAACAGTATAAGGGAATGATGTGGCTTTTAAATCCATTTTAGTGTAAATAGACATTGTAGAAAACAATATATTTTTAATGCAAATTGTTCTAATGTTATAGTACAAATTTCCTTTACATATTATATTGGTTAAACTATGTCTTTTCAACCTTAATTTTTTTATATTAAGTTGTACTTATTTGTAATGAGCCTTTTAAATGCTTGATGCAGGTGTCATTATTCTGTGGCAAAACATTTCTCAGATGCACAACATTATTTTAAAATAAATCCCTTACAATGAACACAGTTTCTGGAGTCCTTTGAAATGTATGGCATTTAAGAATAGATGTGTGTTTCTTCAGTGAGGGAGCTCTTCAAGGGAATTTTTGACTGCTGATGCAACGTTAGTAAGCAATGCACTTGTTTGGTTAAGACTTTTAGCCTTGACCTCGGGCTTTAAACCCTTGTCCTTTATTAATCACGTGTTTCCTGAATCAAAGAGAATATTTTTGGAGGGAGAAAATTGTTCTGGGACTGAAGGAGTGTTATATACCAAACAGACATGCCCAGATGACAAATAACCCCTGTATGATAGCCAGGGTTCATCCAGCTGGTCGGCCCCATATTATGTGATTGATGGTGTTGATGTTGTAAATAGGCCTAAGATGTGCCAAGTATAAGAGCCATAACAAAGTCCCTCAGATTTATACTGTAGATAGAAGGAGGAAGCAAGAAGGCATGTTCCCAGCACATGGCAATTCTAAGAATGGTGTCATGATTACAAGTAACCTTGCAGAGTTTGTCTGGTTTCTTTCGAAGTTAAACAAAAACTATTTGCTGGTCAGGAATGAATAGGGTCACATAAGGTCTGTCTGAACTTTATGATTACTAAAATGTTTCTCTGTAACTGGACACGTTCTGGAGCTAAAATAACATTGGAATCATTGTAGGGATCAATACACTGATTTTTCCTTCGCCTTTTGAGGCTTCTGAGATAATAAGAAAGGTTCTGTGCTTTTTTAATAAAGGCGGGATCATGAAATATGTTAAAGTCACTAAATATTTAAAGTTAAAAAAAAAAAACTCAGAGATTATTTAGCCTGACCCATTTAAAAAATAGGAAAATGGATGACTTTTTAATTAAGGAGAATCATGTCTATTTTTTAAGGTATTTATGAATAATTCTTTAAAAACAGAAAATACTGCATATGAAAGTCAAATAAACTTAGGCTCACGCATGTAATTCCAACACTCTGGGAAGCCAAGGCAGGTGGATTGCCCTGAGCTCACAGGTTTGAGACCAGCCTGAGCCAGAGTAAGACCCCATCTCTAAAAGTAGCCGTGTTGTTGTGGGCGCCTGTAGTCCCAGCTACTTGGGAGGTTGAAGCAAGAAAATCACTTTAGCCCAAGAGTTGGAGGTTGCTGTGAGCTAGGACGCCATGGCATACTATGGCGGGGTGACAAAGTGAGACTCTGTCTCAAAAAAAAGAAAGTCAAAAAACTAGTGTTTGAGGTTTCAAGAACGGCAATGATAGTACTTAATTTTTAAAATGATAATTAAATATAATTTACATGCATAGGAAGTTGTTACACCATTATGAGATTTCATTGATGAAAAATCATCTCTCTAGCTTTATATGGTGATTATTATTGTGAATCTTCACAGCACTGAGAAAAACTAAACTTCACTCCTCATCTTCTCTATAAGTGTAGCTTTTTCTAAATGGATTCCATTGAGTGCTTTAAGGAATAGACCTGTGACACTTGTCCCTGGGATTCATGTGCACAGCTTGTTCAGGACAATTTCTATAAACACATTTTGAGAAACTTCTTCCTAGTCTTAGTTTTAGGAATACTTGTGCTTCTCTGAGACAATATACTTGCATTCCAAATATATTGCATGTATCTGGGACTATATTCTTCTTTGCACTGGCTACTCCAAAGCGTGAAACCACCTTTCACAATGAGATGGGGCTCAATAGTGCAATTCATAGTGTCTAGTTCATTGCCGTATTCGTTTAGCGTTCCTATCTTTTCTTTTTGCATAGGTTTCTCAATGAATCGTATTATCTTGATGTATCTATCTTTGTGATCCTCCTTACATTTACTGGGAACAAAAGAAGGCTGTTAAGTAATGTTTGGTTCCTTGTGGAAACATGCTTTTTCCCCCATTGCCTTTCACAAATTGTACGGACTTTGTAAATGGAAAAACTAATAAAAGGCAAAGCTGGTTGAATGAACATGAATAGTGCCATGGCTTAATGTGGTAGAATGTAGAAATTCAGGACTGTCAATTAATCAGATCTTCTGAGGCTTTTATTAGCATCATTAGTGTTAGAGTTTTACTTCTTCCCAGTTGAGGATGAGCTCACCAGTTAGGGAAGCCAGATAGATTCTGTGTTACCTACAGAGGATTAAACATCATACTTACTACAACAGTCACCAATGCATAAATCATCTGAGGAATTGCTGAGAACAATACATTCTCCTGGAAAGCCTGGAAATCTCTTGTGACTTGGAAGGCAAGCCACCAGGTAACTCAGTAATCCTGGAGGAGCAAAGTTCAGTGCTGTAGTAGTAAGGCTACTGTTACATAGTAAGCATTTTATGGCAGTTCCTTAAAGGATTAGTGGAGAAGAATTGCATTTAGTATTTTGAAGATCATTTTCTTACCACCCTTGAAGATCATTTCCTTGAGTACATACTCTCTTGGCACCTATGAGATCATTTTCCTGAGCACACAGCCCCTGCATGTCTTTGCTTAGTAATCTTTCTGCCTATTATGTATCTTCTCAATAAGAGGATTCTGCAAGAAGTGCTCAGGGCTATCCTGCACCTAGGGTAGCCTCACCTCTTGCAGCATGTACTGTCAACCTGTGTCTCACGTGATCATTTATGCGGTCGTGACGGTCACCTACTATATTCATATTCAAGATATTACGAATAGGTAGGCCTATATCTAGAAATCTGAAGTTGATTAATACTGAAGGACTTGTAATCATGATGCAGTCGTTACATTTTTATGACTCTCACATCAACAAGTCCGGAACAATCTTTCAGAGAAAACATTCATTGTTTTAAGGATGAAACACAATGCTCAAGTGAACAAAAGAGAAATTTTTCTCTCCATTTTAATTTTGAAAAACAATATTGCAGTGCTCTTTTTGGCTTTGGTTTTGTCTTGGCACATTGGTTGCTGTTTCTGTTTCATCATGGCTGTGGATCTAAAGTGCTTTATATTTATCCATTAGTCTTCGCTGTAGCTTTCCAAATTTAGGAAGTAGCTAGTTCTTATATCTAGTTGACAAATACTAAACTAGGGTGGTGTCTGTGGATCAAGGAGTAGGGCGCCAGCCCCATGCACCAGAGGTGGTGGGTTCAAACCCGCCCCAGCCAAAAACTACAAAAAATAAAAAAATAAAAACAAATACCAAATTAAACTAAGGTAGACATTTAGATTGTTTTTCACCCATTGCATAGCAAATATGCATATAGCCAAGAATAAAGTCTGTGATTATGTGAGACAATTGGCTATGGCCACCTCTCCATGAAATGTGTGGTCCACAATGCTAAGTCAGACCTTGTAACATGAGGATACGACCATCAAGAGCATTCTAGTACAAGCTCTATCCTGACTGGAAGAATTTTGCCTCTACAAATTATTTTCAGATGATATTTAATACAGATAAAAGTGGAAATGAAGTCTCCAGAATCCTATGCTCTCTTGTGCTTAAAAATCCTCCCACTGGCAAGATTGTGAATTTAGTCATAGTTTGCCACAGTATAACCCATATCTCCACCCATATGTAAGCTTTTCCACTTTAAGACACTGGAATTTTGACTGCTATAATCACTCTGTCCACTTCAGAGATTTACTTGCAACAATAGTTGACTGTTGAGAAAACAACAATAGTGCCCATCCCAAGGCATGAGAACTACACACGTACTACGCTACATGGTTAGGACCCATTGTTATCCCTTGACTTTGAATGAGATTCTGATCACGTCAGCACTCCTCTCCACAAGGAAGTGGCGAAACTCTTGAGCTATGTGTGGTTAAAGGACTACTCTGGGATCTGAATTCTCTTTTCCTCTGAGTTTTACTGATCTTTTTCTTGTATCAGGGCTCCTGAGACTATCGGTGAGTTTTCTTAGTCACTGAAGCTTCACAACATCTCAAAGTTCCCTTGAAGGAAGGATTATCTATTAATAATATTCTTAAGGATGTTTTTTTCCAACTTCCTCAAAAAATTCTGTCCCTGGTTACATAACAGGCTTGGAATGCCTGCTGCCTTTATTTGTTGCTGTAAGATTTCTCTGAGCACTGCTGTAACCAGCTCTTTTTGTGTTCTCCCTGGGCAATATAGAAGAGGTTAGTGATTACTAGAATAAAACTAGAATTTCACAATTATATATCAAGATTCCACCCCATTCCACTGTCATTTAAGTACATAACATATTATGATACTTCCTCTAACATTATTAAATATACATGAATGGGATATTAGGAAACTCATTAGCATCCCAGCATAGACTATGTGCCTAAGTCTGTCATGCAGGTTATTTGCCATTGTTGACTGAATGGTTTCTGCCGTACTCAACATTTATCCACTTAGTTTTACCATTGCACCTATGAGATTGTCAGTCCCTGAGCTCTTTGCATTCCTCCACGTATCTTCCACTGTTCCTGGCTCTTGGTCTTTTATTTGTTTTCACTTCCAGCTACAGCGAGTATACACAGTCTCCCTGAGCTCTTTCTCCCAAGACTACTCCTGTTCTAAAGGCCCTAAACTTCTACCTGTCAAAAATGGTTAATACATGAGTATTATGGTGTCTTTTTTATATAGTAATTGAAAGGCTGCCTGCTGTGCACAAGACTCTGTCCGGCTAGCCTGGAACCCGCCTGGACATTGCATTTACCAGCCACCTGCTGGGAGCAACGTTCCCTGAGATAGTTGGTGAACTCTGTCCACCCAACTATCATTTGCCAAAGTCTGATTTCTGTGATTCAGGGATGTACCTTTTAAAGGCTCTACATCCAACTGCAAATCTTCCCTTCACTCAGCCACTTGTTTGGATTCAGAAGATAGCACTTGGTACAAAGAGACACATTCCCTAATAACGTTTTATTCTTTTCTATCAGCCACCCTCTCTTTAATACCCTGCATGTGGTGAGCTTGCTCGAAGTCTCCTGACTATGTGCCCTGTGCCCATATCCTCATATCTGTGTGTCTTTTTTTCACTGTATTGCTCTGGAGAGATTTCCTTTGTAATCTTGGTCAGCTCCGCAGCCTCGTCTTTTGTAATGGTCTGTATTAATATCTTTTCCTTTCTATAGCATCCTGTAGGGTTTTCAAAACCTTTTGATTCTTAGCTTTTCTTTTGTGATTTTCGTATGGTTTCATTTTGTACTTGTTTAGATCCTTCCAATCTGATTGACACATCTGTCAAGACCAATTTTTTAACGCACTTTCGGCTAAGCTTCTGAGATTCATTTTGGCAGTTTCACTGTGGCTTATTCATCTTTTTTGACTTTCCCTACAATCCAGACTCCCGTGGCTGATTAGTGTAGCTTTCTCAGCGTGGTTTTCACAGCTATCCTGGGGCTTGAGAATGCTTGCAAGGGTCTAAGATTTTTGCATCATTAACTTTTAACTCACCTTAGTGAATTTACAAGGTTTTTCTTCTCTAAAGTGTATAAACTCTTGCCCTTTAAGGGGGCACTCAAAATCATATGGGTTCCATGCTGTTTCATTTCCTCTTGTTCCTTAACCGTCTTTTTCATTGGCTTGTCCTAATATATCATTATGCTTGGCTCCTGTTTTAACAATGCCACTCTCTATGCTGCTTTCTAAGACTTTAAGTCAACTCCATGGATGATGAGTTTATATTTCTCTTTCCTCCAAACTGTGGTTTTTATCAACACAATGCCTGTCCATTCATATAGGTTTCTTAGGCTTGAGACATAAATATTCTTTACTTCATATGTGCTAAAAACATCTAACACTAGATGTGTAGATTCTAATTTGGCTACTTTGGCAAGGTAGAAATTTTTGTTTTCTGTCTTTTGAGTCTAGAAAGAATTGTTTCAAATATCTTCCATTTTTGTGACTCAAACTTAATCCTACTCATGACTAATGATGGTAAATGAAATTTCTCTTGTTTAACATGCTCATATGTATTTGTAGATTGTTATCATACCTTGTTTCGGTTTTTTTCCTTTTCAAATGAACATTCCTGGCACTCTGGGAATGAGACTAGAGACTCCTTCCAACTCTTTCCAATTTGCTTGTATTAAAAAATCTTAGTTGAAAATTCTGCATCATTTCCTGTAGTTCTGGGAACTATAGGAGAAATTTTGTTTGATGTCCCAAGGGCTCCCACAGTATACCTGCTCCCCTGAACAATCATGGTTCACTCCTCTAATATGGTGCTGCTTTGCAAGGGAGTTGGCCAACATCACAGTATATACACTCCACAGCTCTTTGGTACTGAAGAAGTCATTCTGTCCTTTACAAACACAAAATGATTGGGGTTTTTTTTGCATTGAGATGGGGATTAAAATAGGAGTTTTTAGCAAAATATTTCTTAGTCAGTTGGTTCATAATATGGATTGACATTCTGCTACGAGGTGAATCCAGGAACATTCATTCTTTTATCAAACTACTGAATCAATTCAATCACTCTGCCTCCACTCTTGGGTTTCCCAAAGATAATTTTGATAGTTCTGTTAAAGTCACACCTGTTTTCCCAATTTGCAAAAGAAAAAGATAAAATTTGATAGAATAGGGAAGCTTTTAAAAATAAAGACCACCAGTCATGGATGTAGATATTAGATTCTAGCTTATAATAAGTCAGAGAAATTAGGAAAAATGCATATCCTTTCCTCAAAATTTCTCATCTTTAAATAGTCAAATGTAAAACTTTGGATGTTTCATTAAACCAAGAAGATAAAGTGTAAATATTTTTTTTCTAGCAAGAGACGACTACTAAAATGTGAGAAAATATTTTTCTAAAACAAAGGCAATTGTAAGAGTATTGAATTCAATTTTCTTTTATAAGACCCAATTTTCATAAAGATTATTGATTTTCACCCCTAAAAGAGGCATAGTTCAACTGAAATTGTTGCGAACTTAGCTTTGTGTATTTTTATCTTCTCATACTTATTCCACAAGCTTGATAATTTATATCCTGAGTCATTTTATTGATAACTTTTATTTATGATGACCTTGGATTTAAATTCCTGGTAATGCTGTGGCTAATGATGTTGCAAAGATTGTAAACCAGCCCTCCCAGGTAGACTGATGGAGAAATTAGCATAGATCTCTAAGTACCAATTTAGAATCATTTTAGAGGGAGAAAACAATAATAATGTGCAAACTCTGGTCAATGTAACCAATATTCTTCCCACTTTTAAAAACTGCTTATAGTAAGTGTTAATCTTATTAGTAAAGGCTGGTGCTGCAGCTACTGAAGTCCCATCAGCTACAGTTGTACAAATCCTAGAAGAGTTGATTTGTCTGCATTGATTTCATAAAACCTTTGATTTCAGTGAAAGAGGGAATATAGAGGTTTCTTTGGTGTGAGTAGTTCCCATTATTACTAGGAACCCTGTTCATTCTCCTACAGTGAGAATGAACTCTTTCTTGGGCTCAAATCAAATTCTGGCTCTTCTCAATCCTTATAATCCTTTTTACTAAGGATTTTGAAATAAGTCCCACAGAGAAGGAGCTGGAGGTGTTTGAGACATACTATCAAGTGTTTCATGTGACCGTGCTCTTCCTGCTGTGAGCCAGCTGAGTTACCACATCAGGGTCACCACCTTGCCTTTCTCTTACCTTCAGGAAAGTTTTCTGTGTTAGCAGGGACACCACATTCTAAAGGTCAGGCTGGACCACTGAATTTGGAGTATAACTCTTAGTCTTTCAAGTGATCCTCCTGCCTCAGCCTCTTGAGTAGCTGGGACTACAGGCACCTGCCACAATGCCTAGCTATTTTTTTTTTTTTAATTTTTGGTAGAAATAGGGTCTCAATCTTGCTCAGAACTGCCTGGAACTCCTGAGCTCAAGTGATCCTCCTGCCTCAGCCAGAGTACAGATGTGAGCCACTGTGCCCTGCCCCAGAGATTATTTATTATATGGTACCACTTATGTTCTTTAAAAAAAGAAATACTGAACTAGAGAGTGGATTAGTGGTTGCCAGAGTTAAAGGGGAAATAGGAACGGGAGGGAAGTGAGAGCGGCTATAAACAGGCAAAATGAGGGCTTACTGGAACAGATCTATGTCTTGACTGTACCTATGTCAACATTCTGGTGATAAATTGTACTACAGTTTTGCAACATTTCACCATTGGGAGATACTAAGTGAAAGGGTAGATAAGATCCCATGCCTCTGGATAATTTCTTAAAACTGTATGTACATCTACAATGATCTGAAAAAAATTGAAAAATGTATATACTAATATACAGATTTTTTTATTGAGGTAAAAAGCTACTCTGTATTATTACCACCTTATAATATTGCAGTACATGCCTGAAGGTCTAAATAGAAATAAGAATACTAGCCTGGAGCTATGGAGTGTTCTTGATACCAAAGGACCACAGTCCTTTGAGGATTTTTTTTTTTTTGCAGTTTTCTTAACAAGACTGAATTTTCCTTCTTCCCTCCTTCTCTCTCTTCTTCCCTTCTGTCTTTCTCTCATTCCTTCCTTTTATCACTCCCACCTGACCCTTTCTTCTGTCTTTCACTCCTTTTTTACTTTTGCAGAGTGGAAAAGTCTTTTCATGTACCCATCACCTGAATAATGAACATCATACTGCCCACCCCACCTTTCTTCCTCTCCTGAGTCTCCAGGGTCTATTAAGGTACTCTATATGACTGTGCCTACCCTTTGCTTAGCTCCCACCTATAAATGAGAACATACGTAATTTGTTTTTCTTTCTTTTTTTTTTGGCTCCTGGGTTACTTCCCTTAGAATAATGGTGTCTATCTCCATTCAAGCTCTTTTTGATGGCTGAGTAGTATTGTATGGTGTAGTAGTGTTGGGGAGCACTGAGGTTGGTTCCATATCTTTGCAACTGTGAATTGTGTTTTGATGAAATACAGGTGCAGGTGTCTTTTTAATTAAATGGCTTATTTTCCTTTGGGTAGATTCCCCAGGAGTTTCAGAATTGCTGGATTAAATGGTAGATCTATCTTTAGTTCTTTGAAAAATATTATACTGTTTTCTTTCCATAGAGATTGTATTCATTTACATTCCCACCAACAGTGTATAAAGATTCCCCTTTGCTTATATCTATGCCAGCATCTCTTGTTTTTTGACTTTTTAATAATGGCCATTCTGACAGGAATAATGTGGTATCTCATTGTGATTTTAATTCGCATCTCTCTATTAATTAGAGATGTTGAATATTTTGTCATATATTTGTTGGCCATGTCTTTTTTTTTTTTTTTTTGAGACAGAGCCTCAAGCTATCCCCCTGGGTAGAGTGCCATGGCATCACAGCTCATAGCAACCTCCAACTCCTGGGCTCAAGCGAGTCTCCTGCCTCCGCCTCCCAAGTAGCTGGGACC
>CAUYQV010148320.1:0-23701 GCA_963574575.1 Galagoides demidoff | reverse complement strand
CTTCTTGTGTGAGTGTTGTCAGATTGCATCTCGTTTGGGGTTTTTTTTTTCTTTACAGTTTTTGCCCAGGGCCGTGTTTGAACCTACCACCTCCCGTGTATGGGGCTGGCACCCTACTCCTTTGAGCCACAGGTGCCGCCCTCAGATTGTATCTTTTACAGAATTGATTCGTTTTATTTAGGTCATTGAATTTGGAGACCTAGAGCTGTTCACGGCATTACCTTATTGTCCTGCTAATGTCCTTGACATCTGTAGCAATGTCCCTTATTTCCTTCTGATGACGTATTTTGTGTCCTCTCTCTTTCCTCCTCAGCAGCCTGGCTGGAGACTTCCCAATGTTGTCAATCTTTCCAAAGACCCAGATTTTGGATTTATTGATGTCTGGTTTTTAACTTTATCAATTTCTGCTCTGACTGTCATGATTTCTTTTTCTCCACTTTGGATTTGATACACTCTTCTCCTTCCAGTTTCCTAAGGTAGAAACTTACGTGACCAACTTTAGATTTTTCTCCTTTTCATACTGACATCCACTGCTATACATTTCCCTCTAAGCACTGCTGTTGCTACAACCATAAACGTTCACAGGTTGTATTTTTATTTTCGTTTAGTCCAAGTATTTTTTTTAATTTCTCTTGAAATTTCTTATTTGACCCATATGTTATTTCACAGTGTGCTGTTTGATCTCTTCATCTTCCAGTTAACTATTGGCTACTTTGTAGTTTAATTTTATTGTGGTCTGAGGACACACACTGTGAAATTGCTACTGTTTTAAATTTGTTAAGATGTGTTTTATGGCAAAGTCTCCGGTCTGTTTTGTTGAATGTTCCACATGATCTTTTTTGTTTGTTTGTTTAGACAGAGTCTCAAACTTTGTCACCCTGGATAGAGTGCTTGGTGTCACAGCTCACAGCAACCTCAGACTCCCGGACTCAAGCAATTCTCTTGCCTCAGCCTCCCAGTAGCTGGGACTGCAGGTGCCCGCCACAATGCCTGGCTATTTTTAGAGGTGGGATCTCACTCTTGCTCAGGCTGGTCTTGAATCAGGGAGCTCAGGCGATCCTCCTGCCCCATCCTCCCAGAGCACTGGGATTACAGGCGTGAGCCACCACGCCCAGCCTCTTCCATCTGATCTCGAACAACTCTGATGTTGTTGGATGAAACCGTCTGGAGATGCCCGTTGTGTCCCGCCGGTTGATGGTGTGTTGAGTTCAACTGCATCTTTCTGGGCTTCCCACCTGCTACATCTGTCCTTCCGTTTGTCCGGCTGATCTGATGGATTGTGTTAATTATTGATTGGGGGTGTAAGAGTCTCCGACTGTAGTGGTAGAGTCATCTGTTTCTCCACAGATGACTCTCATTTTTGCCTCCGGTGTTCTGAGCTTTGTTGTGAGGTGCAGACTCATTCAGGATTGCTACATCCTCTTGGAGAACTGACGCCTTCATCATCATGTCACGTGGGGCTGCAATTTTAAGGCCTTTCAGGGAATTCAAACATCAGTCAGCAAAGAAGACTGGGCCAAGGATGAAGGATGACAATTGCCTGCACCAGAAGCGGCCAGAAAATCCTGTTAGAGCCCAGGTCACATCCCGCCACCACCTGCTGCAACTTCACCCCCAAATTTACATTGGCACTAGAAGAAGCCAGGCCAAGCTTGATCCACAAATCCTGTGAGATCTAGGTCCAGCTGTCCTTTCCTCGTGGCCCTCTCCCTCCGTCCCTAAATTCCAGCCTCCCTGGGCTGCTCTTTCTTCCTCTGACAGGCAGGTGTGCTGGTGACCATCTCAGGCCCTATACGTGCCCTTCCCCTACAGAGAGGTAGTGTCTTCTGCTCGGCACCCGCCAACTCCTGGTTCTGTGCATCTCGGCTTCCATGCCGCCTCCTGGAGCAGTCTGGCCTTATGAGCCCATCTCACTTCTTACCCCCACCCCTGTATGTCTCCTTCAGAGAAACCAAATGGCGGAGACAGGTCTGTCAGTAGACTGCAGCTTCCCCAAGAACAGAATGGCATCTGCTTTGCCTCCAGGCTGTAACCTGGTCACATCACAGGCCCTCAGTGAATATGCTTTAGACAAGCCCATGACACTGCCTGGGATGACTGGGACCAGTAAGAGCTGGTAGGTACAAGCGTCACTCACAGTGGAGGTCTCAGAGATCCAGCCCCCTCCCTCAGTGTGGCCCAGCTTCAAGAGGTGGAGCTGGGATTTGAACCCACAGCTTCTGACCACATCTTGCACATTCTGGAAAGGAGCAGGGCTGCTGGGAGAATGAGTGGAAGGAGCCCTTCCAGCCCTGAGGGCAGAGGCAGTGGCCCCTTTGCTGAGTGGAGTTGCCCTATCCAGACCCCTGCTATGGGGACAGACAAGTCCACCCAGATGCTCCTCCTCACTTTGCAAGGTGTCCCCATGCTCTCTGCAGGGAAAGCCACTGCGGCCCCCTCTGCAACAGGACGCTTCCCCACCCCCCAACACTGCTGCATCTTTAAATAATTCACAGCACAGACTCCTCGCAGATCCCTGCAGGCTGGGTGTCCTCCCGGGAAGGAGTCGGAATAAGAAAGGGCTACCTCTCAACCCCAAGTTCAAGAGATGTCCAAAGCTTTTAATTTAGTTTGATTGATTTAATATCCTGCATCCTGGGAGCTGAGCTCACTGTGAGCCTGGCCGCTCTCCCCTCCCTGCTAAGCTGGCGGGGAGCTGCGCGTTACAGGCCGGGAAAGTAATAAAACGTTTTCTCTCCACTGTTGGCCTGACAGCCGGAGGCTGTTTGCAGGGAAGAGCGATGGGCCCCTAGTGGCTGCCCCCGGCCATCTTGAGCTGAGCTTCTTGCCAGATTCCCTCGCAGTGGGAGCCCCTTCCCCCCCACCTGCCCTGGAAGGCCTGTGCCACTGCCCCGCTCAGGGCTGCTTTCCACAGACACCTGATGCTTCAGACCACTTTTTGCTGCGTGGACATTTTTCTAGCTCCATCTGTATAAAATAAATAAAATTTTTCCAATGAAAAAATTTACCTTGGGTGGCGCCTATGGCTCAAAGGAGTAGGGCGCCAGCCCCATATGCTGGAGGTGGCGGGTTCAAACCCAGCCCCAGCCAAAAACTGAAAAAAAAAAAAAAAGAAAAAAAGAAAAAATTTACCCGCCGGGTTCTGCCACTGTGCTGTTTGCCTTCTGCAGGAAGGAAGCTGTTCATAGAACACCGACCTCTCGTGGCTCAGATCTCGTCATTTCCCTGCTGACACAGATGGTGTCCTGTAGACCGTGTGGGCACCGTGCCATACCGATCCTGGTGGCCTTGGCCTGAGCTATCCCAGCAGAAGTCACAGAGGGTATGGCCTGGGAAAGGGCACAACTTCTTCCTGCTGAACAGGCCTCTGGGTCAGTGATGAAACAAGTTTGGGCCCCAGCTGCAGCCACCTCCCCAGGCCTCTTCTGTGCCTGTGACATACCACCGACGCAGCCACACCTCTGGAGAGACAGACCCCTTTCTACACAGCCTGTCCCCTCCCCTCGGCCTGGCACTGACAGCCCCAAATCTGGGTATCTCCCCTCCTTCCAGCCCCATCTCCACCCCGGCCAAACCAAGGGAAGTCTGTGGGTGAGGAATGGCCAAGTGGCCAGGTAGGTTGTCTGAGCCACCCAACAGTGTCATCAAAGCCCTGGGTGTGTCCAGTCCTGCCCACTTACGCACACCCAGGGGAGCTTCTGGTGGTCT
This sequence comes from Galagoides demidoff, assembly GCA_963574575.1. Classification (NCBI taxonomy): domain Eukaryota; kingdom Metazoa; phylum Chordata; class Mammalia; order Primates; family Galagidae; genus Galagoides; species Galagoides demidoff. The sequence continues at coordinate 19,993 of CAUYQV010148320.1, read as the reverse complement.
CTGGAGGGCCTCAGCGATGGCAAGAGACCAAGACGACATGTGGGCCCAGGGGGTGAACGGGGTGCTTCCCTCCCGCCAACATGTGCCTTCACACTAACAGCCTCTGCCCGCAGGGGCCACATGAGGCCATCACACTGGTGAGAACTGCTCTGACCCTCTCATCTCTTGTGCTGGGAGGAGCCTTCCTGGACACACAGAAGGTGAAATCCCAAATGAGTAAGACTTTCTACAAAGAAGGAGCCAGAGCTACTGTGCCCTCCTTCTGGGAGAACTGTCCCATCCCACACTCTCACGTCTCCAGAGCTGGCCTGTCCCTCAGGACCCCTGAGCCCACAAGCCCCACCACCTACACACAACTGAGATTTCCTGGAACTGTTGACCTGGCCCCAGGCAGGCAGGTAGGGACCTCTGGGCTACACCCATACAGTGGACCCCTGTTAACTGCCGCTCAGCCAGCAGGGCCCCGGGCTTCTCCTGGTGAGGTCTGCATCCTGTTACTGCCCAGACTTCATGTCCCTGGGCAGCGGGACTATGGTCAGAGGGAAGACTGCTCAAGTGTGTGCCCCTACGTCCTGGAGCACCAGGGGGCGCTGCAGTGATGGGCCCTGGGTCCCTTGTCCATCCTCTGTTGACACCACGCTGGTTATTCCCTACAACATCTTAGTAAATATTCATCATCATAGGACAAAGCTTCCCTATCTTTGTTTTTTTTATTGAGCTGGCTTTTTTAAAAGTCATTTCTTCTTCTGTTCAGATATTAGAATCAATTTGTTCTATGATGTGAAAAATTCTGTTAAAATTTTGAATTACAATTGTTGTTGAATTGGCATTTCCCTCTGGGGAGAATGGTCATCTTTAAAACATGGGAATAACCACCCAGGACGCTGTATGTCTATGGCGTCTCTGCGTCCACCTTTAAGGGTTTCAATGGAAGCTCATTGTTTTCCTTAGAAAGGACTCAGTGATTGTGGCAGATGCTGGGTGGCCACAGTTGTCATAGACTGCGTGATGGCTGTCCCAATCTCTCGGTGTTTAAAGCTGTTGCACACAATTGATATGGCTTTACACCTGTGCTGGCCCTGTGTCCAGCAGCCTCAGCGACTGTCCCTCTCCAGCTAAACGTTTATTCTCGGGATTCTCTGGGTCTCTCCTGTGTGAATGTTCACATGATCTGCAGATCATGACAACTTGGCTTCTGCCTTGCCTGTGTTTACAGCTCATCCTCTTAACGTATCCCACAGCCCGCAGGAGAGTGTGGATGGAAACGTGTTTATTTCACCCTGCCTTTTGGAAAAGAGGGGGCTGTAGTTTCACCACGGTCATGATATTCTAATGTTGTAAAATTATTGCATTCCTGAAATAAACTCAGAACGAATGCTACCTAACACTGTACGTAACTTATATATAATGACCAGTATGTATTTTTACACACTGCTGAACTCAGTGTACCACACGTTTATTCAGGACTTCTAAACCCACACTCACAACAGAAACTAACCCAGTGCTTTATTTTTTGTACTCCTGGTCCAATCTTGGTATTAAGGACATTTCCTATAAAAAGAAATGGGAAGCTTTCTGATTTCATTTCTCCTCTGTATTGGAAAGGAATTCTTTGTTCCTCCAAGGTTCTGGGAAACACACCCCAAAAATGCCCCTCCTGGGCACCTTGCTGGTGCCTGAGCAGGGAGGAGGGGAGTGGGGAGATTGTTGAGTGACTAATAAAACAGTTACAGGTCTGTCTGCGATTCTGTTTGCCCTCTAGTAAAGTTTGGTATTTTATGGTTTTCTATGAAGTTTCTGTTCCGTCACAGATCTTATATTTATGGGCACAAAATTACCTCAGTCCTCATATTTTGAAAGTCCACTGTATCTACGACGGGTTTTATTCACACTATTTTTATCTACGATCTCTCTCCGTTGTAGTCATCACTGTGCCCACAGTTTTGTCTTTTTAATTAATTCTTTCAAACGAACCTCTTTTGGTTTCATTGGTTATCTCTACTATTTTTAATATTTTATCCATTTCTGCTTTTCGTTTGTAACTTCCTTCTGGATTTTACTTTGGTTGGGTTTATTGGGGGGGTGTTCAGAATGTTTGTTCTGCTGAGCTGAATATGTATAACATTTTCCAGATTGCTATTTTTAATTAAAGAAATAAACCATCACTGCTAAACTAGTGTTTTATGATTTGTTCTTGAATTCTTCTTTTATGACATTGATATATTTACGTATATTTACATATATTTAAATATATGTAAATCACATGCGCGTGCGCATGTGTGTGTGTGTGTGTGTGTATGTACCCTTGCCTGGATGTATTTATCTACTGGAGTATTTTCTGTTTGTGTCATTTTGTTTTAAATATGCTTCTTTACTTATATGATTGTAATGATTCCCCTTAATTCTGTCTACACAAAGCTTATGAAAATATTTTCCTTTGCTGCTTCTAAGTTGTTCATATTTTTAACTTTGAAATTTAGACCTACATTCTCATTCTGCGTAAAATTGATTTTTTAATATAGTGCAAAGTAATTGTTAAGATTTTTTTTTTAATCAGGCATACAATTGACCAAGAGCTGGTCAGAAATCACAAATTTTCTGGCACACATATTCAGTCTAACATTTTTCTAAAAGTGATAAACAATAGTTGCAGCCTTCTACTGAGGGGAATAAGACATTTACACTGCTTTACTCCATCACCTCGTCCGCCTGGCTGTGCTCCTGTCCTGTAAAGATCCTGTTTTTAATATTTGAGATATTGTGTTCCCATTTTTCGACGCTATACCTGGAAGTCAATTTAAAGTAAACTACAAGATTTGTGTCTCTTTTCTCACCATTATTCCTGAGCCCGTGTCCTTTCTCTTTCTGGATTCGTGATTTTTCTTTATTCTCATTTTGCTTTGGTTTATATTCACGTTATTTTTCAAAAAGAGTCCATAGAAGGCAATTTGATTTTCTGAGTTTTGTTATGCATGAAAATCATTCTATTTTGCTCTCCTATTTGAATAATGGTTTTTCTGGGCATGGAATTGGGGGACTCAAAATACTTCCAGATCTTTCAAGCCATTTTCTCTAGACGTGTGGGGCTGGGTTACTGGAAATTTGCCACCATGATTCCTCTTTTTCTACTGGAGGAAACTCTTCTTGCAAAAAGACTTATTGAATATTTTCTTAATTTTTGGAGTCCTGTATTCAGAATGCGGCCAAGTTCTTGTATTTCCTCCTAATCCGACTCCTTGATCTAAAATGCCACACATTTCCTGGACTCATGGAAGCTTCCCTGTCTCCGCGGGCAGCGTTCCCTTCCTCTGACCTCCTTCCTGCCCTTTTCTCCTCTCTTCTGGTGGAACTCTGTAACTCAGGCACCAAGATGAACCACTAGGCGTCTGGCTGCTCTGCTCAGCGGAATCTCAGGTTTTTAATTTTGTCAAATTTCCGATATCTCTGATGATTCTTATGCATCATTTTTTTCTTCTCAGGATGTAATCAGGATGTAACCGTTCGGCGGCCTCCCTGCAGACTGAGGCAGGGCAGCTACTCCAGAGAGCCCCCTGGTCTGTGTCTCCTTCCATTTCCTTCGTTATTTTATTTTAGTTTATTATTTTTTTTTTTTTGCATTTTTTGGTGTGACATCATAGTTGTACATTTGGGGGGGTCCATGAGACACTTTGATACATGTGCACTGATCAAGTAGGGGCAAATGGACACAGAACTTTCCCGCAATGCCCAGAGGCGTGGGTGTAAATTTTTCAAGCAAGGATTTTGCCAAATTAAAACAGACATTGCTAATATCCATAAAGATGTGTAATGGGGGAAAGGCCCCTGAGCCCCTTAGAGGGAACGTGCCTGGCACCCAGAGACCCTGCCCTGCACAGAGAGCCTGTGTCTCCGGAAGCGCACATGGGGCTCAGGTGGCCGTGACAGTGCCAGGACCAAGGCTGAGTGGGGGTCAGGCCCTCAAGGATGAAGGGGCTGGACATGGCCTCCCGCAGGTGCAGAGCGGGAGGGTCCGGTGGCCAGTTTCCCTGCAGCCTTGAAAGAGCTGCTGCCTCCAGCTCAGGGGTCTGCTGTGAGGATGTCCTGGCAGCCCTTACAGTGCACCAAGACCACCCAGGACCCACACTCCAAACAGCCGGCCCAGCTTCCCAGGGCCCCTGGGTCATGGAGCTCCCACCCACATTCTGTCCTTCTGCTCTCTTGGCCTGGTCCACCCTCAGGGTAGGGGCTGGAGCCTGTGGATGCTGTGAAGTTATGCAATCCCTGACCCCTTTCCGCATCAGTAGTGCTGCCTTCTCTGTCTCCTGGCTAAGCTCAGAAACATTATCCATGATGACCACCCATGTCCTCAGTGCTGCCCACGCCTGTCCCTGCAGCTCACAGAGATTCCTTTGACTCCATCCCAGGCCGAGTCCAAGCCCTCGGCACCTTCTGCTGGCCTCTTCTCTTGGTTCCCCTGGGGTTTCCTCCACCTGTGCTCCCCATCTCAGGGCAGAGGGGATGTTCCTCAGGATGGCCCAGGGCCCTTTCCCTCTCCTCTGCACCCTTCCCAGGCACCATCCTCGGTCCTGGTCCTGGAGGTGCCCCAGGACTCAGAACCACTTTCCTGCTGGCTCAGGCCACGTCCCCAGCACCACAGTGTCTGCCCTGCACATGTCCCACGTGGCTGCTCCTTCTGCAGGCATGCGGCCCCCTTCTCACCTCCCCTGCTGTCCACACCATCCCTGTATGCTGTCACCTCCACCCCAATGATTCAGCCCTGCTTTACCCAGCCCTGCTGCCTGTGTCCCCAACTCCTTCCCCAGCCTCCCAGCTGCCCCAGTGACAGTGACCCATTAACTGACCCAGTCTGAGCTCAAGACCAGAGGGCCTATGGGCCCAGGTGGGTGGCTGTGGCCCTACTGTGATGATGGCAGAGTCACTAAGGCAATGACGCTGGTGGCACAGCTTACAAGGCCAGGACACCGGCGTTTACTGGCATGGGGGGCTCAGGTCCTGCCCTTGGTCCTGGGGAGAGAACTGTGAATAGAAACCATTTCAGTCCTAAAGAGCTTACACTGTCATGAAATGTATCCCCTGGGGGCCCCAAACTCCATGTACGAGTCCATTTCCTTTTTGGCCGTTTTGTGAACAGCCTCTGAAACTCAGAAGCAGCATGTAATGTGTGGAGTCCCTCCCACGACGATTTCCTTCTGGTGGGAGGTCCATGACCTCTCCACTGTGGGGGTTGCTGTCTTTAGGCGCCATCATGGCTCAGCTTACTCAGAAGACAATTTCCCGAGGATCAGATAAAGTATGCTGCACAGTCCACCTGGGCTGGAGCACAGAGATAGCCCTGCATCCAGCTCCAAGTCTACAAATCCCACGGATGGCAACTCACTCCGATGCGGGGGCTCTAAGCTTCTTATTGCTCGGGGTCTGCAGGGGTTCTGATGTTCCCCAGCAGGAGGGTGGTGTCCATTTTCCTTTCTGCTCCCACGGCGCCCAGCTCCCTCCTGGGGACTGAAGACTTGGCCCTTTTGCAGGTCACAAACCTCCAAGCCTTGGTGACTGGAGATGCTGCTTGCTGCCCTGGGTGTGGTGCTGGGTGTATCAGAGGGCACAGCCTTCTCCAGATAATCGACAGATCATCCTCCTCTCCTCCTGTCTATTCTTGCCAACAGCAGTGGGGAAATGTTTTTTACTTCCTTCTTTCAGTTCTAAGAGAGACATGGTGGCTAGAACAAACCTCAGCAAACATGGGGTGCACAGAGCTGAGGACACAGTGTCACTGAGCACTATGCCATGGAGCCACCTGAGGGTTTAAGCAAAGAGGGGAGACAGTCAGACTTGTGTTTGCAGGTGACTATCTGGTTGCACGGTACAGAATGTCTCAGTGTGGGAGAGACAGGTGAGCACCAGATGCCACACCCGGCACCCCCCAGGGCCAGCTCCCACCCGCCCCTGCCGAGTGGGGGGATAGCTATGCCCCACTTTTTCTCCATCATTATCTTTGATTTTCACACATAACCCTAGGAGATAGGCAGGGGAAGTGAAATCATTCTAACTTTTCAGAATTTTTAAAAGCATGCTTGAAATGTCTAAGTAGCATTTGTATCTGAGGACTATAAAGTCAGGTTTACACTTTTCACTGTCATTCAACCTTATTCAAGTTGGGGGGTGTAGCATGGCCCCTCATTTAGAGATGAGCCACATGATGGTCCCAGCCACAGCAGGTTCCAAGCCATCCACAGACAACAGGGAATCTGCGGAGGCAGGATGGACGGGGACGTGCGGGCAGGCCCAGCAGAGGCACTGAGCAGCCAGCGGTGTGCAGTCCTGTGACCCCTCCCACCCCTCTCCCTGTGTCCATTCACCTCCAGCCCCCTCCAGGCTCTGGTGGAAACTGGTTACACCTCACCACTGGATGCCGAACAGTGTGGTATGTTCAGGACCTAATCTCAGGACCTGGTTCATCTCCTGGGAACCCCTGTGGTCCCCCCCACATGTGGGTAAATGCTGGGTCCTGTTCTCCAGCGGCTTAGAAGCCAACACAGACAAGTAAAGCCACACCACATCATGCCACCACAACTGGCCTCCTGTGGCCCCTCCGTGAACCCCAGATGTCTGGGAAAACAGGGGTGTTTGCAAGGTTTCTGTGAGGGGCATAGAGAGAGCGGGGGGGGGGGGGGAACTGCCAGCCACACAGCCCTGCTGAAAGCGCCGTCCCTACTAGGACACGGGCTGCTGTGTGCAGGCTGGAACGAGAGCTGCTTAAGCAGAAGGAATAGAATTTGCAGACCCACTGGCTTATAGAGCGACTAAAGTGTCTGTGGGGCTGCAAAGCAGAGGTAACTGATACTGCCTTACTGCTTCCCTGGCTGGGAGGTCTCTGAGCAACACAGACAAGGTCACACAGTGGCAACAGTGCAGCTAGGGAACTCACCTGCCCGGAGTCCAGCTCCTGGACAGCACTGCAGGCGTCGTGATCCCCCTGACACTAGCAGTCTGGGGGTGTGCAGTTCCATGAATTTGAATACATGTACCACAACCATTTAGACACAGGACAGATCTATCACCCCAAACACGCCCTTCTGTTGGTACACAAGACGGGTGATTTCAAGGATGTCAGGCCGCAGGGAGGATGGGAGTCTCCGAAGGCTTTCTGAGCACTTCATGTAGGACCACAGCACATAGAAAGTTTCAAGTCTGACTGTGCTTTACATAGGTCTCTGAAATTCATTCACATGGCCATATATATTAATATTTATTATGGCTGAGTGAGATTCTGTTGTATGACTATTTCACCTGCTGAAAGGACCTGTGGGTCGATTCCACATTGAGCTGGACATTAGTAAACTTGCTGTGAAAATCCCTTACTTGTGTAAACCTAAGTGCTCCTTTCCCGGGAGCTGAGCCGCGTGGTAAGTGTCTGTCTAACTACAGGAGGAGCTGCCAGGCTGTGCCATCGCCTTCTCACCAGCGGTAATGAGACCCGGTTGTTCCACAGTCTTGCCAGCACTTGGCACTGTCTGTAGCTTCTCGGCCACTCTCTAGACGTCAGTGGAACCTCACCCTGGTTTTACTTTGCATCTTGTTAGGGCAAATGGTGCCAGACTTCCCATGCGACTGTTCCCTCTCCTTGCGCTCTCTTGAGTGAAATGTCTTCTTAAGTCTTTCATCTTTTTTTTTAATTGCTGCTTTCTTTTTAACTGTTAAGTTTTAAGAGTTTTTAAAATTTTGTTGAATGTGTGGGCTACAGATATTTTAGCCCCATCTACAACCTGCTCTATCCATTTGCTAAGGATGCAGTAACAGTCCCCGCACTGGGGGTCTCAGACAAGGCCATTGATCACCACGCTGGTGATCTGGAGCCAGAAGTCCCAACGGAGGAGTCAGCGGGGTTGGTTTCTTGAGGAACATCTGTCCCCAGCCTCCCTTGTCGTCCTGTGCACGCGGCCGTCTCCCCCCTGCACGTCACATGGCCTCCCTCTGTGTGTGCCTGTGTCCTAATCTCCCCGTCTTGTGAGGACGCCGGTCCCATTAGATAGGGCCCACCAAGGACCTCCCTGTAACTTGATTACCTCTGAAAAGACCCCGTCTTCCAGTAAGATTACCTTTTGAGGTGCAGGGTTAGGGCTTTGGCGTGTGACTGTTGTGGGGGCGGGGTACACAAGTCAGCCGTTGACACTCACGTTTCATTCTCCTCACAATGTCTTTGGAGCAAAATCTTTCCATTTTGGTAAAGTCTGACATATCAATGTTTTCCTTTCATGGCTCATGTTTTGATGTTAAGCCACATCTGATAATACTTCCCCCAATCCCTGCGTCCCACAGATTTTTCTCCGATTTTTCTTTAAAGGTCTTTCAGTTCTTGCATCTTGTATGTGGATCAGCAATACACCCTCAGTTCATGTCCGTATGTGGGGTGATTCTTAGGTTGAAGTTCTTATTTTTGGCACATGAAAGACCAATTTTTCTGACACCATTTGTTTACAAGACTATTCTTTATACATTGAACTGTTTTTGCACAAGATTCAAACATCCATCTGTGGGCAGGGCCCTTCTTGGACTCCCTGAGGAGCGTCCTCCTGTCCACCCCTTGGTCAACCCCACACTGTCCAGATAACAATAGCTCAGGAGGAAGTCTTACAATCAAGTAATGTAATTCCCAGTTTATTCTTTTTCAAAAAGGTATTTATTCTAAATCATTTGATATTTCACATAAATTTTGGAATTATCTTGTCTTTATCTACAAAAATCATGATGGAATTTTTGTTAGAGCCACTTTGAATCCATAGGTGGGTTTGGGAAGAATCGGGCCCTTCCCCATGCTGAAGCCATGAGTGCAGAGAGCCCCTCCGTTCACTCCTGTCTCCACTGAGAGCTCTCCCCTGCACGCTGCACTCTCCAGGACTCAGGTTCATTCTGTACATATTTTGCCATATTTATCCTTATATGTTTAACCTTTTTGAACTACTTTAAATATTTTTTATAATTTTGTTCTTAAATCTTCTATGACTAATGCACACTAATTGATGTGTGTATATATGTGTGTGTGTACATGTGTATGTGTGTACATGTATATGTGTGTACATGTATGTGTGGGTATATATATGCGTGTGTACATGTATATGTGTATGTGTGTGTATGTATATGTATGTACATGTATATGTGTATATGTGTGTGTGTGGGTATATATGTGTGTGTGCATGTATATGTGTATATCTGTGTGTGTGTCCACCTTATTTCCCTAAAACCTTGACAAACTCATCTCTTAGTTCTAGGCGGCTTTTTCTGTATATTCATGGGATCTTATAGACAATCATGCTGTATATGAATAGGATGGTTTTATCTTTTTCTTTCAACCTGTGTGCTTTTATATATTTTTCCTGCCTTATTTGCAGGTTAGAAATTTTATTATAATGCTGGATAGGACTGGTGGCAGCCTTCTTCCCAATTTTAGATGGAAATTATTATACCTTTCACCATTAAGAAATATTTTTGTAAATGTCCTTTACCAAGTTGAGGAATTTTTCTATTCCTAGTTTTGTTTGAGTTTTTGTTATGAATGGATTCTGAATTTTGTCAAATGCTTTTTTTCACCAATAATGGATCACGTGGCAATTTTGTCTGTAATTTTCTTTTTGTGTATTGTCTCTTTCTGTTGTAGGTAGAAAAATAATGCTTATCTCATGAAATAAAGTAGAAAAGACTTTCTTTCTTTGCTTCAAGAAATTGTACATAATCGATATTCTTTTTTTAATGTTTGGTAGAATTGGCCAATGAACCATCTGGGCTTGGAGATTTCCTCCTCAGAAGGTTTTAACTACAAATTTAATTTCATTAATAGTCATAGGACTATTTAGGTTATCTATCTCATCTTGGGGAAGTTTTGGTAGGTGTGGTTTGCAAGGAATTAGTCCATTTTAAATAAGTCGTTCAATTTACATGTGTGAAACTGTCTGCCTTGTTCTTAACTTTCAGTGTATGTTTATAAGAAACATTTTTATTTCTGTTATTCGTAATTCTAGCCTCCCTTATTTTTTCTTGTCAGCCTCACTGGAGATTATTAATTTTATTGACCTTTATAAAGGAAAAATGCATAAGCCAACAGAATCATAATATGTTTATACCTGTTGACAGTTCTTAATACTCTCAGCTGTTTATGCCACTGACAGTTCTTAATACTCTCTGTTATTTTTCCATTCCCAAGTTGACTGATACTTTTCTTCTACTTGTTTTTGGTTTCTGAAGGTGAAGCTCAAATTATTCACTGTAACCTTTCTTCTCTCATATAAGCTTTTGATGCAGTAATTTTCCTTTAAAGCACTGATTTAGTCACAGCCTATAAATCCAGGTATGTTGTATTTGTATTGTTGTTCAGTCAAAAGTGTTTTTAAATTTCCCTTGAGACTTCTTCTTGGGCGTGATGGTTATCTAAAAGGTGTTTAATTTCCAAGTGTTTGGAGATTTTCCTCTTATCTTTCCATGATGGAGTTCTGGCTTAATGCCATCCTGATCAGACAAGGCACGTGGTATGATTCCAGCGATCTTCACGGCGTGTCTCAGGCCGACCCAGACGTGTACGTGCCATATTTACTGAACACAGAGTTCTACACACGTCCATGAGAAGCAGGGGCCGATGATGCTGGTGACCCCCCACCTTTGCTGATTTTCTCTGCCAGTTCTGTACCTTGATAAGAGAAGGATTCTGAAGCCCCGACCAGCGTGGCAGATTTATCTATTTCCCCTTCAGTTTCCTCAGTTTTTGCTTTGTATGTTTTGAAAGCTTTTGTTAGATGCAAGCACCTTCAGAGCTGCCGTGCCTTCTCCACGAGTTGACTCTTTTATCCTTACGTGATGTCCCTGGTAAATGTACTTGCTTCAAGTCCATTTTGTCTGATATTAATATAGCTAACCCAGCTTTTTTGATTCGTGTTTGTATGGATAACTTTTTCCATCTTTGTAAAGACATGCCCACTCCATGACATCGGAAGCGAGTTTCATGGACAGCATGTGGAGAATGTGGCTTTATGCGTCTGATACCACTTGTCTCCTGACCGTGTGGGTGAGTTCCATTTTCATTCACTGTAATGACTGACACACTTGGATGTAGGTCCACCGCCCTGCTATTTGTTTTCTACTTGTTCTGTCCACTTAACATTTTTCTGCTCCCCTTTCCATCCTTCTTTTGAACACTGTTAGTATTATCTACCTCTCTTGGCATAGGTTAATTTTTAAAACTAATTAGGCACTGTGATGTACCCACAGCTTTTTACAGGATACTTAGAAAATGTCACCACTTCAAGGACAATGTAGAAAACTTACAGGGATCCCCCACCCTCTTTCTGTATGAGATAATTGTCTACTATATTCATTGACAATCTTATCAGAAAACAGTGCAAGATTTTACTCTCAATCTTTAAACAAATTTTAAAGAATTCAAAAGAAAGAACAATGCATTGTATCTACTCACATATTTGCCTCTTCTTCCTCTTTCTCCTTTCCTGGAGTTCTAAGTTCGCTCTGCGACCATCTCCCGTCTGTCTGGAGACCTACCAGGAATACCCTGACAGCAGCGCTGCTGGCTGCCAGCTCTGCTTGTTTTCCTTCAGGTGAGAATGTCTTCATTTCATCTTTATTCCTGAAGGTATTTTCTGCAGATATATATTTCTGGGGGTAACAATTCTTTTCTTTCAGCACTTTGAAAATGCTGCACACTCCCATCTGGCCTCCACAGTCTCCAGTAAGAAATTAGCAACCATCCAGCCCTCTGCACGGCTTCCCCCCATGGAAAATGCAGCATTTCTTTTTTTTTTTTTTTTTTTTTTTTTTTTTGGCTGCTTTCAAATTTTTTTGTGAGTCTAGTGTTCAGCAGTTGGACTGTGATGTGTCTGACGTGTATCTCCTTGGGTTTATTGTCTTGGAGGTTTGCTGAGACTCCTGATTCTGTTGGCTTCTGCATTTTTCCAGATTTGGAGAGTTTTCAGCAAATATTTCTTGAAATATTTTTTCGGCATCACAGTCTTTCTCCTTAATTTGATTCCAGTGACACAAGGCTGGACCCTGCTGCTGTCTTGCAGGTTCCTGACACTCAGTTCATTCCTGTTTCACTCTTTCTCTCTGATGTTCAGATCGGATCGTTTCTGCCCATCCGACTTTGAGGTCACTGACTGCTCTGCAGGCTCCATGATGCCACGAGCCTATCTTTGTGGGGTTTTGCCTTGATTTTTATGGGCTTTTTTCAGGACTTAAGTGTCCATTTTTTAAATATTTGATTGATTTCAAATGTGTTTATGACAACTTGTTGTAATGTTTTAATAACAGCTACTTTGAAGTCTTTGTCAGGTAACTCCCGTGCCTCAGTATCAGGGCATCTCAGTATTGGCTTCTGTTGATTTGTCTCTTCCCAGGAAAACTGAGACAGCTCTGGGTCTTCATGTGCCCAGCAGTTGTGGGCTGTGTCTGGGCTTGCTGGATATTGTGTGATGAGCCTCTGGGGAACAGGCAAGGCCATCCTGTTTATACTGTTGACCTGCGGACATTCTGCCCTCGAGGGCCAACTCATCCTCTCTGGGTGGGCTGTGGTTTTGCGGTGGCCTTAGTTTTGTGAGCTGTCACCACTCTGTTCAGTTCTGTCCCAGAAGCCATTTAGGAGTGTGAGCTCTCTGTTAGTTTGGTCTGTGGACTTCTGAGATGCAGAATAAGGGCACATCCATACCCACAAGGCGGGGGGCAGGGTGATGCAGCAGCCTCCCCAAGTTCCCCAGCTGGAACAGGGACATCGGCATCCCTGCTCTGCTGTGGACTTTGCAGCCACGTCCCCACCAGTGTCCAGCAGCGGAGGGAGGAGCATGTGGTGCAGCCTCACTTCCTGGACCCCAGAGCCACGATGCAGAGAAGATGCTCAGCTCACCTGCCTCTTGGGAGCTCACGCTCCCAGCTGGGCTGCAGCTGCCACCTTGATGCCATTCCTGAAGGGGCCATGGCTGCTGCCTCAATGCCATTGCTGAAGCAGCTGAGGCTCAGGCAGGTGCAAACAGAGGACAGTGTAGAGAAGGAGGGAGGATTCTGGACTCCTCTGTGAGGGCTGCCTTTCTAGGGACTTCCTCCAGATCTCTTTCTACCTGTACCTCAGTGTGGTATCTGGGCTCCCCCTGTGTGGGGCTCAGCCTCAGGAGACTGGGCTTGGGGGAGGGGATGGCAGCCGCCCACATTTGGGTTGGGCAAATGTCCATGCCAACAGGGAACATGGGACTAAACGCCCATCCAGCTGCATCTGTGTCTCCATTGCCTGGAAAAGTGAGGCACCCACATCCCTGGCAGTCCTGGACAGGGCATGGCTGGGGAGAACCCTTGCTGTGGCCAGCTGATCCATTAAGCTGGACTCAGATAGGCGTTTCTGCTTTCTCTTGGTCCTTGCTGTTGGCCACAGACCCACTGGACAACCATGAGGCAACTTCCTAGGGCCTCTCAGGGAGACCCATGTGAGCTGGGGGACCCATATGAGCTGGGAGGATCTGTGTGAGCTGGGGGACCCATGTAAGCGGGGACCCATGTGAGCTGGGGGACCCATGTAAGTGGGGACCCATGTGAGCTGGGAGACCCATGTAAGCCGGGGACCCATGTGAGCTGGGAGGATCTGTGTGAGCTGGGGGGGACCCGTGTGAGCCGGGAGGATCTGTGAGAGCTGGGGGGACCCGTGTGAGCCGGGAGGATCTGTGTGAGCCAGGGGTCAGTGTACCCAGACTGCCGGCACACCCCTGGAGCTGCGCCCCGCCTGGGGAGGTGAGCTCCCCGGCAGCCATACCATCATCTCTCATCTGGCTGGAGATCCATCACCAGGACTGCTCCGATCCAGCCTGTCACATCACATCCCTGGCAGGTGCAGCTTAAGTCACTACTAAATCTTATATAAGAGTCATGATTGGTCAGCACAGGTCTATTTTCAGAAGCAGCTGACGGTAACTGACTTTGAATACAGAAGCATGTTGGCAGCAAGTGATTGATTCGAGGGTCCAGATTTAAAGACACATGTCTCCCCAGATTTCATGCATTCAGAACACTTGGAAAGAACAGACTCTGTTCTGTTTTCTCCCTCATCTGCCCGAGAGTAAAGTCACTCACTTTATCACAGCTGTGAGCTCCCAGGAAAAGAGTCATGGAGGGACAGGGGTGACACTTCTGAGCAAAACTGGAGCCAGAGGCTTCCAAAGAGCACAGTTGACACAGCACCCCGGCCCCCCGTGGGACCAGGACCAAGCTTGACACATGCAAGGCAGAGTGACACTCCCCTTCCCAGGCTCTACATTTGTGGTCCAGCATGTTCCACCCTCTTCAAGGTCATCCAAGAGGCTCTGAACTGAGTTCCATGCTCTCGTCTAAGTGTCCCTTTTGTCAAGCTCATTCCATGTTCACATAGCACCCCTGCACTGTGTGCTGTGATTTAGACCTCCCCCCAGACCTCTGCCCTGAAGTCTGGACTCCCAGGACAGGGTCCACCTGTTACCATCTCCCCTCTCCCCACCCCCAGGATGGCTGATGGCCGTCATGCCTCACACAGGGCTCTCCAGCCCTCCCCAGGGAATGCTCCACCACAGCAGAAGACTCACTCCTCCATCTGCCTCGGGCCCAGCACTGAAACCCAGGGTCACACATGCAGCTTTCCTTTCCTCATACCCAAGACCAGCCCATCACCAGACACAGCAACCCTCCTCCCATCATGATGATCCAGAATCTCTATAGCTCAGCTGCTACTCCCTCAGCTGGGCCACTGTCATGGAGACCCAGAGTGGTTCTTAACCACATGAGCCAGGTGTATCTCTCCTCTGCCCCAAATCCTCATGTCACTCTCAGAAGCATCTAAGTCATGAGCACAGGCAGGAGGGGCAGGCCTGCCCATCCCAACCTCCTGTACTCAAGGGCTGTCCTCCTTCTCACCCTCTGCATTCTTACCACCTATTGCTATGTAATAAACATCCATGGTGCAATGGCTTCAAACAGCACACACCTGCATCTCATAGGCTCCTGGGCAGGGGTCTGGGCTTGACTTGATCCGAGCTCCACTCAGGGTCACAAAATGTTGCCATTCACGCTGCAGCCAAAGCCTGGCAGGTCTGCTGTGGCCGCTGGGATGGGGAGTGTCTGCTTCCAGGGTCCCTCCAAGCAAGGCGGAGCTTGTTCCACAGGACCCAGACCTGAGAATCTGCTTCCTGCCTGCTGTCAGCTGAGGGCCTCCTGCAGCTCCACACCATGTGCACGTCCCAGCAGGACCGAGAAGACCATCAAGCCAGCGATGAGTGTCACCAGCAGGGCAGGGTCTCGCCTGACATTTCGTCATCCGGGAATGGCACGAGTGCCCTTTGCCATGTTCTATCTCATCCAAGGGGCCCTGGAAGGGCATGTGGCATGGGAGGTGGGATCCTAGGGCCACCCAGAGCTTAACCCGCTGACTCCTGCCCCTCGGCCCCGAGATGCCGCTGCAGCTAAGCATGCAAGTCCCAGGGTCCCGCAGGCCACAGCACCAAGTGATCAGACCCATGGGGCTGAGTCTCTGACTTGACCTGAAGGAAACGAGGCCGTGCTCACTGCAGCTCTGCTTCCCAGGGTTCCCAAGTGCAGTCTGAACATCCTGAGATGCTTCACGGCTGAGTATCCCAGTTAGCGCAAGTCAGAGCTCACCTGAGTTTTACTTGATAGTCGCTATATTGTCCGGATTCTGTTGAAAACATAGCTCCAGGTGACAGTGGATAGAATCCCAGGGAGATCTTTGCTGTGTTTAAACCATCTGGGACTTACACTTAATTTCACAATATTTTGTTTTCCAGTCTCTGTTTGTCTGTAATCACAAATCTTGGTTATTTTTCACCCTGGGAATAGCTTTTCACTCTTCACAGAGTGACACGTCTGAAAGTTGTAATTGGTGCCGGGCAGTCAATTGCATATGGGAATTTAGTAGATGGTCACCCTGGCTCCTCGTCAGACAGACAGACGTGTGCCCAGCACATCAGGACCTCACAGGGACCTGTGATGAGGGCTGTCCTCTCAGTGCTGGCTGTCCTGCTCCTGCGTTGTGGCCCAGTGCCTGGGGACAGAGTGTGGCTTCGGTTTCCAGGGCTGCCACCACTGACACACAGGTCTGTAAGTCATCTTCTCTCTCCCGTCCCCATGTTCCCATCTGCAAGGTGCGGTTTGAATCAGCCATCCCCAACCTGTTTGGCACCAGGAATCAATTTCTGATGGACGTGGGGGGGGGGATGGGATAGGAGGCAGATCTCAGGTGCTTCTGTGGATCCCAGTTCATTCCAAACAGGTCACAGACTAGTCCTGGGCAGGACCCTGGGGGATGGGAAACCTCAGGCTTAAAAGATACTTACTTCAGAGATATTTCCTATATTTATGAACTTTAATTATATTAATATTATGGTCTTCAAAAGTTTAAGTATTTTGAGGCAAATCTATTTTCATTGTCTCTGGGATTTCCTCCATTAATTTATCGCCTTCGGGGCCCTGCCTCCTCTGACATCAGCTGGCTCCTTACACCCGTGTTCTGCTCAAATCTCTGCTTGCTTTAAACGTGCTGCTGTTTACAGACATGTGGAGCGAAGCTTCTCCCCAGCTGGCCGTTCTTATCAGTGCCACGTGTCGTCAGCTTTCAACACAGTTGTCTTCCCTTACCCCAAATGTCACTTACCTGTGGTCAATTGCTGTCTGAAAATATTAAGCGTAAAAACTGGGAAATAGGCTCAGTGCCCGTAGCTCAGTGAGTAGGGCGGCAGCCACATACACCTAGGCTGGCAGATTCAAGCCCAGCCCAGATCTGCTAAAACAACAATGACAACTCCAACCAAAAAATAGCCAGGCGTTATAGCGGGCGCCTGTAGTCCCAGCTACTTGGGAGGCTGAGGCAAGAGAATCACGTAAGCCCAAGAGTTTGAGGATGCTGTGAGCTGTGACACCACGTACTCTACTAAGGGTGACATAGTGAGGCTGTTTCAAAAAAAAAAACTGGGGAATAAACAATTTGTAAGTTCTAAATTGCGTGCTGTTTTGAGTAGCTCAATGAAGCTTTACCACTGTCTCCATCCCTCCCAAGATGGGAGTTGCCCCTTTATTCAGTGTCCCCACCCCTGTCTTTGCTCCCTACCTGCTAGTATCGACGGGTCTGCTCCCAACACTGACCCTCAACGTCCTCACGGCTCCCCACAGCAGACGATCTCCGCTCTGATGCCACCTCACTCTGTGTGGCAAAGCCTGCATCACTCACCTGCCCGGCCCCATCACGAGGACAATGTATCGACCCCCATCATCACTAGAAGGGTAACTACAGCCCAGTAAGATCTTTGGGGAGAGAGACCACACACATCTCACCTTCAGGACAGTATAGCATTGCGATTGTTCTGTTTTATTACTGGTGACTATTAATCTCTTACTGCACCTATCTATAAATTAAGCTCTATCATAGGTATGTGCATACAAGAAAAAAACCTACTATACACAGAGTCTAGTGCTAGCCCTGGTTTCAGACAGCATGGGGGCCTGGATCACATCCCCCTGGGGGTAAGGAGGGGACTGATGTGTTCAGATTTTTGTGCAATAATGTTGCTTAATAAACAATCCTTCAAATTCTTGGTAGCAGAAACAACACATATTATTCCAAGTAAACATCTCAGCTGGCGGCAGCCCAGCCCCAGGCAGAGATGAAGTTCAGCTGTGCTCCCATCGAGCTGACTCCAGGACCAGGCTGAAGAATCAGGCACTCTTGGGGCTGTGGTGTCCTCGAGGGGAGGGTGGAGCACAGGTGTAACACCAGACACCTGCAAGGCGCTGTCATCTCTACCTACATCGTAGTGACCAAAGGAGATCAAATCACCAAGTTCAGTACTGATGACACGGAGAACCATAGGCATGGTGGACAGCCTGATGGCGTTCCAGAGGTGAGTGGGGTTCACGTGATGTCTCTCTCCTGCAGCCTCACTTTGAGCCTGTGTTCCATGGCTGTCTTCAAGTGCACTGATGCTGCCCCACCTGCAGTTAACCCGATCCAGCAACCTGCTCATATAAGATACCTGTGTTTAATGTCCGGAAGATACATTTGTTTCCTTTTTAAATACCCCACGTTCTTTTTGTCCACTTGGGCACAGCTGCCGCAGCTGTTTCAACCTGTTTCAATGCCCTCCCTCCTGCCATCTCTCGGTATTCCTGGGCCGGTGCTCACTGACGGGCTTCTCCTGGTGACCTCTCACGGTTCCTGCTCCCTGTATGCTTCCTCATTCTGACTGAGAGCTGGACATGGTGACGCTGCGGGTACACCTTCCTTCCAGGAACAGGGGCCTCGCTGGCTGGGAGTCCAGTGGCCGCAGTCCAGTCTGACCCCGTCCAGCTCTGTTTAAGCTTTTCTGAAGAAGGCATAGAGGAGCCTTCACTCCAGGGTAGGTAAAGTGATCCACGGAGTTTTCCACTGACCTCCAGAGGCCTCTGTCTGTCTGGAGGGAGTGGGGGTGTCTTCCTGCCTGTGTGAGCTCCCACGTAGCTCCTCGGGACCCTCTGCCCGGCTTTGTCAAGTTTCATCTGCAAGCAAGTTCAGATGTTGCTTAATAAACAATCCTTCGCAGGTGGCTGATGCAGGCTCCCCCAGCTCTTTGTGCTATCTGGGGGGGGGGTCAGTTTTGATAAATGTTGTGCTTTGCAGAACTATGACTATTTCATCTGATTTTTTAAAATATTTATACCAAAAAGTTGTTTATGATAATATCTATTATTCCTGTCGGAGATCTACAGGACCTGTCGTGATTATTTCTTTTTCTCTTCTGAAAGTATCACCTTTTAATTTCATGCAGTCCTCATTTGCCTCCTGTTCTGTGTTTATAAATATCTGAGTTACGTGTGTGTGTGTGGTTGGAATCCACTCTCATATTAAGCGTCCCCTGGGTCTTATTCCTCTTTGATCTCATCTCTTCAGCTTTCTCTCGGGGTAGGTCCGCTGACAGCCACTTCTCTCGGGTTCTTCAGGGTTTCTCATCTAGAAATGTTTTTGTTTTTCCCATTCTCTTTACTTATTTACTTTTTTGAGACAGACTCTTACTCTGTTAGCCTGGGTAGAGTGCCATGACCTCGTCACAGCAACCTCAAACTCCTGGGCTCATGTGATCCTCCTGCCTCAGCCTTCCAAGTAGCTGGGACTACAGGCACCGCCGTGACACCAGGGTAGTTTCTCTGTTTCTAGTAGAGACGGGGTCTTGCTCATGTTCAGGCTGGTCCAGAACTCCTGAGCTCAGGCCACCAGCCTCGGCCTCCCGCAGTGCTGAGATTACAGAGAGACGGCTCCCCTTCTATTTCCTGCACTTTTAATTGCTGTTTTTGCAGAGTATAAAAAATTAACTCTGCATTTATTTTCTTTCACAACTTTAAAATTACCAATCCAATGTCTTCTGACATGTCATGCCTATTGAAAACTTAGCTGTCAATCATACTATAATTCCTTTGAAGGAAATAGTATTTTTTTTCCTTTCTCTTTTCATGCTCTTAACATTTTCATCTTAGTTTTGGTTTCAATGATCTTATTGTAAGGTACCTGGGCTGTGTGTGTGTGTGTTATCCTGTGTAGTTTTCAAAGCACTTTCTGAATTTGAGGTTTGATATTTTTCTTTTTTTGTTCATTTAAAAAATTATTGCCTGCCTTTCCCCGGAGGTTGGCCCTGCAGCCCCACTCCTCTGAGCGGGTTCACACCTGCCTTTCCTCTGAGGTTGGCCCTGCAGCCCCACCCCTCTGAGTGGGTTCACACCTGCCTTTCCCCCATGGTTGGCCCTGCAGCCCCACCCCTCTGAGTGGATTCATACCTGCCTTTCCCCCAAGATTGGCCCTGCAGCCCCATCCCTCTGAGTGGGTTCACACCTGCCTTTCCCCCAAGATTGGCCCTGCAGCCCCACCCCTCTGAGTGGATTCATACCTGCCTTTCCCCCAAGATTGGCCCTGCAACCCCACCACTCTGAGTGGGTTCACACCTGCCTTTCC
>CAUYQV010148319.1:0-54611 GCA_963574575.1 Galagoides demidoff | reverse complement strand
GCCTGTGGTCCCAGCTACTTGGGAGGCGGAGGCAGGAGACTCGCTTGAGCCAAGGAGTTGGAGGTTGCTATGAGCTGTAGTGCCATGGCACTCTACCCAGGGGGATAGCTTGAGGCTCTGTCTCAAAAAAAAAAAAATGTGCATAATGCAATGGTACATTTCAAAACTACTAAGAATATAGCATAAATGTCTTACTACAACAAATAGGTAAGGGAATGGTTATATTAATCAGTTAGATGTAAACATTCCACATTGCAGATCAAATCAGCATATTATACTCCATAAATGCATTAATGTACACAGTTATGATTTAATAAAGGAAAAAAATCCCAGGGGTTTTTAATAGCTAAATATTAAGAAAAACTTAACCGATGATAATGAGAGAAATGTCATTTTTCATTGACTTTAAAGCCAATTCCAATTAATCTAAGATATAGTACTAATTGTAAGCACATCCTGATTTCAGAGATGTGAAAAAAAATGTAAATCAGTGAAATATGTTCATTTAAAAAACAGGGTATTCTGGAAAGAATAAAGATAATTTGGTGGCTACATGATTGGGAAGAATATTCAAAGTAATGTTAATTTCTGTAGCAGAAGCATCCACTCTAAGAAGTAACAGCTTTTCTAATATTATCTGCCTGACAGATACAAGCAGCACAGAGAAGCAAAACTTTGGGCTAGACTTCGACGGTTTGCCCATGGTGGGGTGCCCTTGTGGGGCCTTGTCATTGACAGTCTCATGCCATTTGATCATGTGCTTCCAGAAATAAAGTTCAGAATAACCAGCCAGTCAATTAAGATATAATTTTGGGCTAGGCAGCACCCAATCCTATTAAATGCAATCTAGATGACTTAGGCTGGCATGCAAGGCCCCGCAAAATCTGGTCTAAAACTTTTTTTTAGAGTTTTTTTTCTGTACTTCTATCAAACTGAACCATTGAATTTTCTGAAACCCACTCTATTATCTGGATCCCCTGTCTTTGCTCATGCCAGAGTTTCTCAACCTTGGTTCTCATGACATTTTTGGCTGGATGATTTTTCTTTTGTGGGACTGTCCTGTACATTGTTTATCAACTTCTCTGGCCTCTACCCACCAGATGCCATAGCACCCTCCTCCCAGTTGTAATTACCCAAATGTCTTCAGACATTGCCAAATGTTCCTGGGAATAGGGGAACAAAATCTCCACTGGTGGAGAACCCCCACATATACCATGCTGGCAGAGTGGAAGAACACAAATTTTAGCATCAAATATATATGAGCTTGACCCCTACCTCCCTAGGATATTTGAATTCTAGGGCCACCCAGTACCCATTCTCCCTTTTTTTTTTTTTTAAGAGATGGGGTCTCACCTTGTTGCCCAGGCTGGAGTGCAATGGCTATTCACAGACGTGATCCCACTACTGATCAGCATGGGAGTTTTGACCTGCTCTGTTTCTGACCTGGGCAGGTCCACCCCTCCTTAGGCAACCTGGTGGCCCCCTGCTCCCAGGAGGTCACCATATTGTTCCGAACTTACTGTGGATACCTGATCGGCATAGTGCACTATAACTCAGAACTCCTGGACTCAAGCGATCCTCCTGTCTCAGCCTCCAGAATAGCAGGGACTCCAGATGTGTGCCACTGCGTCTAGCTTTTTTTTGGGGGGTGGGGGGACAGAGTGTTATCACAACACCCTTGGTAGAGTGCTGTGGTATCATAGCTCACAGCAACCTCAACCTCTTGGGTTTAAGTGATTCTCTTGCCTCAGCCTCCTGATTAGCTAGGACTACCATACTGGTACCCACCATAATGCCCGGCTATTTTTTTTTTTTGGCGGGGGCTGGGTTTAAACCCGCCACCTCCTCCACCTCTGGCATATGGGACTGGCGCCTTATTCCTTTGAGCCACAGGCACTGCCCCTGGCTATTTTTTGATTGTAGTTGTCATTGTTGTTTAGCAGGCCCTGGCCAGCCTTGAACCTGCCAGGTCGGTGTATGTAGCCAGCACCCTACTCACTGAGCTGTGGGCGCCGAGCCCCATTCTCCCTTTCTAACACCCCCATTTTCCTTCCAGGGAATGACTTTTTTGTGCCGTTATATGTAGACTTGATGAGACTAACTTCAAGGCTTAGAGTTAGTGTCTGCCACTCTGCTCTTCAAGGTGGAACTGAGCTTAGGGAATCTCTTACTTTCTCTCACCACTTCTATCTTCTTGAGTAGAATGATGACAAGAACGGGAATAGATGTTGGAGTGAGTTGACGCCTTGGTGAGATGTCTGAGTTATCCCTGGCACCCTTATATCTGTCCTGATGCCTGTCTTTTTTCTGATTTGACTTTCTAGACTGCCATATTCTCTGAATTCCAGTACCTCTCCAATAAATGATCTTTTTGGCTAAATTATTTTTCCCATTTTCTTTTCTGTACTTCCACACTTTCATCGAACTGAACCAGCAGAAAACCAGTTCCTGTTGTTTACCTGCAAAGACACTGCAATTGACTAGTTTTGTGTTTTGAACCAACCTCTTCATATCTCCAAACCTATGATTCCCTTCTGCCAACTGGGAAAAAAAAGTTACTTACTATTTGAACTTGCAAATTAGGTTCTGTGCTAAGCCCTGGAGCTGAATGAGATACCACCTCTGTCCTTCTGGGACTTTCTCTGACAGAATTAACAGAAGGACCCAGACAAAAAAAAAAAAAAAAAAAAAAAAAACCAGCAACAACAAAACCGGCTGAGTCAAAACACTACCAGCAGGTCAAATTGCATAGGCTGAAATTAGCCTTTGTCCCCAGCAGCCCTCCAAACCACTTCATTTTGTGGTTTCCTTGCTAATGGCCTCTCTCTCCTTTTTAGCACAGAACAAGGTGATGGAGGGGAGAGAGGTTCCATCAAGGACTTTTATGCATTCATTATCCTGTCCCCCTAGCCTGGTCAAGCTGCTGAAATGTCTGAGATTCCACAGCACTGCTCTGTGGGCAGCAGGAGCGAGGCAGAGAAGCCAGGGTCAGCATTTCTCATCTGACAAACAAAGTCAGGTACTTCTCTGAACAATCCAGCTCTAATAGCTGTGACACACAAAGTGACAAAGAGGAGGTTTTCTAGAAAGACTGTTGGTTAGGCACAGGTGGGTTTAAGTTTGCCTCATCCCAGGCTTCCCTTTTTCAGAGTGGGCAAAGAGAGTCCAGTGAAGGGCTCTTCTGTGCCATTTTGCTCTTTGTACTGAAATGCCAGGTGCAGGAACTGGTTTCCAGGGGAATCAGACCATCATGGCCGTCAAGGTTTATGGCCACAAGTCCTGATTCTTACAGCTTATAAATGCTGTTGTGAGCTCTGAGCCCTGAAGCAGATGAAAGGGAAAGTTGTACAAGCAGGTAGAATAAACAGGTGCTCCAGAGGTCAGGGTGCAAGTGTGGGTCTGTAAGAGTGAGGTTCTGGCCAGGCAGGACCTCAGCCTCGAGGGTTGCGAGGGTTTCTTTGCCTTCCTCAGCAACACTTGGACAAGTGAGCTCCATACTGGATGGCAACCTGTGTCCCCAAACACCTCTCTGTGTACCTTCTGTTTTTAACGATTCAGATTTTTTCACTCTAACAAACTACACAGTTAATGTCATTCTGGGCAATGACGCAGAGGACAGTATTTATTAGAGAAAGCTGAGTGAATAGAAATCCTAGATCCCAGGGCAAAACCATCCCTGCTGGGCTGACCCTCTTTCAGTGAGTTACTAAGCACCAAGAATTCTGGTTTTTTGTGGATTGGTTCCTTTTCTAAATATTTAATGAAATACTGAAAGCTTTCTCTGGGCAGAGAAAAGTGTGACCACAATATAGACCCTAGATTTTCTGCCGGACGTCTGTACCTGGGTGTTCTACAATGCCTCAAAATTAACAAACTTCATCCACAAACTTCTGTTTTTCCTGTTCCCCCTCACTTGATGAATGCACCATCATTCACATAATTGCCCATCCAGACATGTGGGAGCAATCTTAACCCCTTCTCTCATACACCCTACCTGTCCTAATAGCCCATAGGTCAACCAAGCCTGCATACTCCACAAACTATCACTGGCTTCTCAGCTCTACTGCCACTCCCCTAGTCCAGGACTGTATTGTTTCAGTATTTCTGGTAAGAAGAGAAAGACAGCCTCAAAAAAACATAGATAAACCCAAAGTGCCTTTCTAGAATACCTCATCTCCAAACCCCAGGTCTTCCCTTACAGGTACTGACTGGTTGGACATGTAGCCTCTATGAAGTTCTATGCATTTTTAGATATACAAATGTACATACAGAAGTATATAATTTATTCACATAAATGTCCTATATAAAATACAGTAGAACACAGCTGCCCACCTCCATAAGCTGACATAATTGTCATAGACTGGACATGTACCACATGTGGTTCCTTATATTGACAAGTTTGTTACAGTCCCTTGAGTGGTCAATTTATAGAGTTTTTTCTGTATTCTGATTTTTAAAATTTTACCCAACAAATATCTTGAAGATATGTCTATGTCCACAAATAAGTCTCTTTTTAAAAAAATTTGTTTAGTGGGGGCAGGGTCACAGTGTGTGATGCACCTCTTGGGAATGGAGCACAATTATAAGAGGGACTTTACCAAACAAATGCAAGCAGTGTAACCTGGTTCTTTGTACCCTCAATGAATCCCCAACAATTAAAAAAAAAAATCTGTATACAGCCAGGCTTAGTGGCTTATACCTATAATCCTGGCACTTCGGGAGGCTGAGGTTGGAGGACTGCTTGAGGACAGGAGTTTGAAATTAGCTTGAGCAACATAGTGAGACCCCCATCTCTACAAAAAGTAGAAAAATTAGCAGGGAATGATAGTGCATGCCTATAGTCTCAGCTACTGGGGAGGCTGTCTGAGGGGGAGGATCATTTGAGCTATGTTGATGCCACTGCATTCTAGCAGGGTAACAGAGTGAGACCTTGTCTCAACAAATCAGAACAAAACAAACAAAAATTTGTGTTCCAGCGTGCAGGATACCTGTTCTTTCACCGGTACCTTGACTTTCCACTGAAAAAGCACCTCCCACACGGTTTGTCCACATGGTTCACCACCTTACCTCTTCCCTTCAGGAGTGGGACTGTGATCCATATTAGGGCATTTGTGTGACAAAAATGGTCCAGGCATGATGATGGACCCCAACCTGTGCCAAGGAGTCCTTGCTGAGACTTGTGCTGGTTGTGAAGCTGAAGGCATCCCAGGCCTCCTGGTGCCCTGTGGTCTAAGACATTCCCGGGGCCACTCCTGTCTCTTGCAGTGATCTTCCTCAGTGAGTACACTGGGACTCGATTGATCTCACAATCTGATTTTGTGTCTTCATATTTGAGGGTTCTTTATAATTTCTGGCTCAGAGAGCTTTCCTGGTCTGTTTTAGATTTTAAAAACAACTCTATCACTCCTGTTCTATGGCATCTTGCACATTGCCTGTAATTATCTATTCACTTATCTGTCTCTGGACCGGACTCTTTATAGACAGATAATCACTAATTATCTGTCTGTCTGGCATGTGGTAGTCACTCATAAATGTTTACTTAATTACTAAATAAAAAGTTGACCTTGTATTCACCTTATCTGGACAGTTCAAGAGACTCTAATGCAGTGGTTCTCAACCTTCCTAATGCTGTGACCCTTTAATGTAGTTCCTGTGGGTCGTAACCCACAGGTTGAGAATGACTGCTCTAATGCTTTTTTTTTTGAGACAGTCTCACTCTGTTGCCCTGGGTAGAGTGTTGTGGAGTCATAGCTCACAACCTCAAACTCTTGGACTCAGGCGATCCTCTTGCCTCAGCCTCCTGAGTAGCTAGGTCTCAAATGTAGCCTTAGTAGAACCTGCAAATGCCCAGCTAGTTTTTCTATTTTAGTAGAGATGGGGTCTTACTCTTGTTCAAGCTGGCATTGAACTCCTGAGCTCAAACAATCCATCTACCTCAGCCTCCCAGAGGGCTAGAATTACAGGTGTGCTGGGCTGACTAATGCTTTTTAAAAACTTTTTGGTATTATTTTGTGATGGATTAAATTATTGTTTAGTTAAATATTTGCTCTCTCTACCTGAGGTATATTTCTCCTCCCTTGACTATAGCCTAGGCAATGGGGCTTTATTGGGTCAAGGGGATGTTAGTGGATAAGATGTGAGTGTAGATTCGGTAGATGGTTAAAGTGGTAGGATCTGTCTTCTCATACACCTGCCTTCTTCAGTGAGAAGAACCTGCCGCAGGTAGATGCTGGTTCAAGGAGGATGAGAGGCCTGGGCGGCAGTTCTGGACCCAGCCAGTGACCTGAAGCCAGACCCAGTCTAGATGAGCCAATCCCCAGCTTATCTGCAGTGGTGAGGGAGAAGAAGATGTTTTCTGTCACTGAGATTGGGGGGCAGGGTGCACTGTGATAATAATGTTACGATAATGTCAGCTGAAATACACCTACATCAGAATCACCTAGGGTGCTTATGAAGAATAAGGTTTCTGAGCCCTGCCCTAGACCTAATAACTGATCACCTCTGGAGTGGTTTTAGAAATTTGTATTTTAGTTGAGATCCCTAAAAAATTCTTTTGCTCCCTGCTGGGCTGAGGACCACATTTATTACCAAGCTATTTTCAGTAACATGGAAAAAGCACTCAGAGGGCGGCTACATTTACTTACCAAAAACCAAAACAAAATAAAACTGTTCTGAGCGATTTGGGAGCTCTAAAGAAGCTGGGAAACAAGGTTTTCTCACCAAATAATTTAATTAAAGGAGTGAGAATTGTGAAATATAAAGGTGTCTTGAGGTGGTGTGAAAACAGCATTGCTCAAAAACTATGCTTTCACTCAGGTATACAGTTAATACTGTTTGATTAAATTTGAATAAGTTAAAACTAATCAACCTATAGCATATCAAGGGCAACACAATTAATTATTTAAACATGTATTTGTAAGGGCTTACTAGGAATTCTGGAAGACATTGGAAAAAGCAAATATGTCTAAGATAGTCCATTTCTTAGTCCGTATTTTGTTGCTATAACAGAATACCACAGAATTGGGTAATTTACAAATGATGGAAGTTTTGTTGCTCCTGGTTCTGGAGACTGGAAAGTCCAAGAGCATGGCATTGTCACCTAGTGAGGGTCATCCCATGGCAGAAGTGTGGAAGGGCAAGCAAGCACACAAGACAGAGAAAAACAGCGGAGCTAAATTTATCCTTTTATCATGAGCCCACTTCTATAATAACTAACTCACTCTCATGCTAACTCTGCCCTCATGAATGACCTCTTAAAAGTCCCACCTCCCAGTACAGTTACATTTAACAATTATTTCAACATGGGGTCCAGTTGAAGGGATTTGGAGGGGACATTCAAACTATAGTGGTGCCCTTACCCAAAGAACTTCCAGTCTAGTTAGACATGTTCCCTCTCCATGTAGACGTG
Organism: Galagoides demidoff; assembly: GCA_963574575.1. Classification (NCBI taxonomy): domain Eukaryota; kingdom Metazoa; phylum Chordata; class Mammalia; order Primates; family Galagidae; genus Galagoides; species Galagoides demidoff. The sequence goes on along the minus strand of CAUYQV010148319.1, from coordinate 47,203 downwards.
TGTTTGGGAGTTTCAAAGAAAACCGATGATGTAGTTCTTTCCTTCTAAATGCTTACATAGGATGACCTCATCACCTTCCCAACCATTTGTTCTCTTTGAGACCCACCTTGATTCCTGACTCATGGAGAAAATTCTTTAAAGTAGATGGCAAGACAAAATCATTTCTCTCCTTAATCCTGTATTCACATCAGCAATCTTGTCCTAGTGTCCTTCCTAAGTATATCCCGCCAGGAAATTCTACCACTTAGCTCCCGTACAGGAAGCAAAGGCTCCTGAATTCAGGTGCTGTGGTTCCTTTCAACGCACTAGGTTGGCACAAGCACAGATAATAAGCAAAAGACGCTGTGATTATATTATATATTATAATAACCCTATGCCCTGAGAAAGCATTTTCAGTAGCAGACAAAATAAGGGGATAGAAATGTGCAGGAAGTCTTTCTCTGTGATTAATATGCTGTAGAAACCAGTACTGATTTCTGTTATTTGCTCATCTGAAGTTTATCTGCTAACCTTACATAATGGGTTACTGAAGTAACCTTTGGTCATTGACAGCAAAGAGCACATGATGTATTCACAATTTTCCTAACAATATAACATCATGTTCCTAGCAAATTGCCCTGTGGCTTTTTTCATATTACTCATCCAAACCAAGGCTTTGTCCTTTGAGGCTTAACTTCTAAAAAAGACAGCTAGACTCATATCATAATGATGTCATTCTTATATGGACAATTCCTAAGGGCATCAAACATTGCAAAATTCAAGAATTTATAAGACAAGAATTGATATATTGTTATTTTCCGCTTATAGTGACCTAAAAATATTTAGCAACTATTAAATAGGGGAACAGAAATAGAAAGCTTATGGGATAAGCTTTTTTGTAATTCTAGTGCCCCGATAAGGTTGGCAGTTCTTAGAATACTATTTCAATTGTTGAGAAGCCCTGTGACCGAGCATTCAAGAACTTCCAGAAATGATCCAAATGGCATTGCTTAAGGAAGCTTGCAAGCTTGCTCCTGAGTGATGGTTTAGAATTGGAATCACCATAGCTATCTGTCTTCTGAGGCAGGTGTCACTGGTACCTGTGATGGTTAATTTTATGTCTCAACATGACTGAGCTAAGGGATGCCCAGACAGGTGGTAAAACATTATTGCTGGGTGTGTCTGTGATAGTGTTTCTGGAAGAATTTAGCACTTGAGTTGCTGAACTAAGTAAAGCAGATGGCCCTCCCCAGTGTGGGTGGGCATCCAATCTGTGGAGGGCTGAATAGCACACAGTGGCTGAGGAAAGTAAATGTGCTCTCCTTGCTGAGCTGACACACCTACCCATCTTCTCCTGCCATTAGACATTAGGGCCTCTAGTTCTCAGGCTTTCAGAGTCTGTGTGGGACTTATGCCAACAGCCTCCTGATTCTCAGGCCTTTGGACTTGGACTGAATTACCCCACCAGCTTTCCTGGTTCTTAAGTTTGCTGATGTCAGATCATGGGACTTCTTTGCCTCCATAACCTGTGACCTGATTCTTATAATAAAATCTCTTATAAAGAGTGGCTATCTGGAGAGTATTCAGCCACATACTATGAAAATGGAGACATCTATGGCTGGGTTCTTTCTGGATACCCCTCATTTTCTTATATGTCCTCTTTGTTCTGTTTTCCTGGAAAACTGACTAAAACAGATTTTCGTACTGAGAGTAGTTCTACAGGAACTTCTCCTGAAACCACATCTTTGCTTAATTTCTTCCCTTCCCCTATTTGGCGTGCCTCACTCCCTTACAGGTTTTTTAAACTCTCAATAACTTGCTTACACAAGAATTCCTCCCATCTCAGGTTTTGCTTCCAAAGAACTTGTCCTAACATACACTTCCAAATAGAGTGGGAGAAGTCTCCTCTATCAGTATGATTTGCCTTTGAGAACAAGGCGGTTAAGTCCCAAACACTAGTTTGAAACTTTTACGAAGCACCCAAGCTCCACCCAAAACACACAAATCTGTCAATTGGTCAGAAGCAATTATAATAGACATTAATCTGTTTAGAGACACAGGTCTTCATTTGAATGGACATGTCTTAAAATCTAACAAAGTTGCAAATAGGAACTCACCCTTCACACAAAAAACACAGCTACAAGTATTAACCATTGGATAATTCTTTTGTGACATGAGGCTGAGAAAGAATGTGAATCCAATGTCATTCTCATGCATTTAGGTAGTAACAGAGCAATAGCAGAACTTTCAGAGATGAATAACGTAATAATAATGACGTCAATTGCTATTCATTATTCATCACAGGCAGAGTGTTAGATATTTTATTTAAAGGCTTTTCACTATATAACGGTATGATCACCCTGTTAGCAAGGACTCCAAGTGTGATTCAGCAAAGGCATTGCTCTCTCTAGCCACAAAACTGGGCTGAAAGATGGTGGAAAACTGGTATCCCGACTGGAGCTCCTCCTTCTGAGTGAAAGATCAATACCTCTCAAAAAAAAAAAAAAATCCAGGTAATCATCATTTCCATCTGCTTAAGGTCCTTCTCATTATTCTAAGCACTTAAAGTCTCTTTCTTTTATGTTTCAATTTAATGTACCACCTGTTCACTAGAAGCAGTGATTTTAGCTGAGCTACTAAACACAAGGATGTATTAATTAAACTTCAACACTTTTCTGAATTCTGGTATAATCTAGAAATAGCAGACAGTGAAAACCTGAAATATAATACCTCTAACTTCTTTTTGGATCTCATATTCCTAGAATATTTATGCACCCCAGCTGGTTTGCTTCTCCCCACAGCTGGAGGTTTGTACTCCAGCTTCCTTTTGAGATATTGAGGGCTCTTAGAAATGTACTTACTGACTAGCTGTATGTCTCAGAGAAAGGCATATGTGTGCACCCTGTCTTAAGATCAGTGTCAAGGTGTTGGTGTTGGACTTGCAGAGGGAGGTGTCAGGGCCTGTGTATCTGAGCACTGCCCACCACAAATGCAGCTGGTAGGTTCATGAACTTCTTCCTCTAATGGAGGCAATGTCCTTCCTATCAAATGGGAGTCTCCTCAGGTATACTCTGGGGGTCTCTCTTCAACGTTCTCTCTTCCTTCTCAGTACATTTCCTATCAGTACACACCTTGGTTCTAATCTCATTCTCTTGCAGCACATACCTATCCCTCCATTGATCCCAAATCAGCAACTTTCTGATTTTATTCCTCCTTTTCACAGCAAACCCTGTTGGAAGAGTTGTCTGCCCTTCACGTCTCTGCTTCTTTCCTTCTCTTTACTTGTCTCTTCCATCCTACCTCTTCACAGAAACTGCACCTGCTAATTCACCAGTGAGCTCCGTGTTGACTACCCTACCAATGACATTTTTGTCCTGGTCGCATGTGGGATCTGTCACGTTCCATGCTATTGGACCTCAGAGCGCTCCTCCTTCTCCCTTTTAGGCAGTGTTCTGCTGTAAACTGCCCTGGGGTGGGGTGGGGGGCCAGAGTGGGGGAGAGCCCTGACTGGTGGCATTTTCCATTGTCCGTAGCGTAGACACTCCTGTTGTGGCCACTGTTCAGTCCCCCGAGGTTTAGCAATGGCTCACATGGCACTGTGGCCGTGACTGGAACTGTAACCCACGTGTTGCCGGGTTTCTCCTCCCTTCTCCTCCTCATCTGCATCTTATGCTCTTTTCATCAGCAAAATTCTAAATATTGATCTTTGGATCTGAGCCCTCTTTTTTTCACTTTCTCAATTATCCACACGCCTTTCTTTCCTTTTCAAAAATTTTAAATTGAATTTATTCTTACAACAGGCCATCATTTAAAAAGTCAGATCAATATAAAAATACTTTGAGAAGTCTCACATCTGCTCTTGGATCCCTCCAGGCCAGTGAGTGATAGTGGGGTCCTTGTCTTCGTAAGGCACAGATGACTCTATGGGGCAGTCTACAGGGGGCATCCTTCTCCCTCCTTCCCTACCCTCTTCCCTTGCCCCCTTCATGCTTTTCTTATAGAGCATTCCCACAAAACCACACATACTCAAAGGCTTTGCTTCTAGGGACCTGAACCTAAGTCGTTCCCCTTCCTGTCCTCTCCAGCCTCCCCATCCCAGTCAACATCATCTCCATTCACCTCTTCGTACAGCCCAGGAACTTGGGTGCCGTCCCCTTTTCCCTTGTCCACACTACTCATTCTATCAGCACAGCTTCTGCATCTCAAATATATCTTGAGTCCATGGATTTCTTCCAGCTCTCCTTCCAAATCCTGGAGTGGTAACTGGTATGTACCTCACTATATATACATACATACATACATACATATATTTATATATATACACACACACACAGATAGATAGATAATGGGTTTATGGCTGAAATTCTTAAAGCTGCAAAGGAGGATATGTAGCAAAAGACTTCTTCTCAACTCTGATCCCAAGCTATTCAGGTCTCTCCTCCCAAGGCAACCACTGCTATTTATTACTGTGTTATTTCTTTTTTCCGGCACCAAATACAAGTTATTTTCCCACATCAATTCCTTGACTTCTGATACCAACTCAGTGCTCTTTCATTCAATTCCGTTTTGACACTAACTACCCAGAGTTAGTGTGAACCTTGAAGGTCAAATGCTCAGTCTCACAAGACTGCACCCACTTCAGATGCCAGCTCCAAGTCCAGGGTCCCCAGGCTATGAGCTCTCCTGTCTGAATTTGCTACAAAGTTAGGGGTTCCCAGAACCTCCTCTCCACCCCACTTAGGTTAGATAATTCACTAGAACAGCTCAAAGAACTCAGGAAAGTGCTTTACTGAGGGTTAGGGTTTATTTTAAAGAATACTATTCAGGAACAGCCAAATGGAAGAGATGGCTAGGGCAAAGTACAGGTGGGGGTGTGCACGGAGCTTCCATGCCCTCCTGGACATCCCACCTCCCTGCATATCAGCGTCTTCACCACCCTGGAGGCTCTCTGGGCCTTCCAAGAGTTTTATAGAAGTCTCATTACATAGGCACAAAAGAGGTTTATTATGAAATAACAAAAGACGCTCCTATAACTCAAGACATTTCACTGATTGTAAATTTCACTGATTCCTGCTCTGTACCAGGAAACCAGGGCAAAGACCAAACATGTATTTTTATTATTCTCTAATATGTATCCCCCCAGACATACATAATGTGTATACAAATACACACACAGACATATATTTGTTTAAAAATCTATAGAATAATATATTATTCATCTTGCTTTTTTCACCTGGAAATTTATCTTAGAGGTCAACCCATTTCAGAACATAAAGCACATTATCATTCTTTTTTTATTGGCTTCGTTGCATTACGTGGAAGTATCATAATTTATACAATGATTCCCAATTTAGAGATGTTGAGGCTGGTTTCCCATGTTGTGTTATTATTAACAATTAGAAGCAGCATTGAGGGGTCACTTAGTATGTCCATGTTAATTTCAACTGGAATGCTAGTTACCCGCCCCAGAGTTGCACCAACTTACTAAACTCCCTCTGGGAATACCCGAGGGTGCCTATTTCCCCATAGGCTGTTTATCAAACTTACTGAAACTGCCCTTTATAAAATTAATAAAGGGCCACAAGGTGGGAAGAATAGTAGAGGCCTGAACTCTGCAGAAGTAAAGGCATATTTTAAAAATACATATAACCAGCCATGTTTCCTAGCTTGCTTTCCTATAATTGCTTCCTACTGAGGAGTCACAGAGTTGATAGTTATAAAGACTGTTAGCTTTCTTCATTGCCCCTACAGATAGCATCATTCTTGTGAAGCCTAAGGCTAGTTTTTGAGATATCTTCTAGTTTCTGCATTCTGATGGGTCAGCTGACCTATCCAGACCAGGAGCGCACACCAAGGAACTGATTCAACTAGTCTGATGACTTGGGAACTGACTCAGCAGAAGACAATTTCTGCTTTCTGATCCTATGAGATCATTCTCAGCCAAACAGCAGACTCAATGAGTTCATACCCAGCCAACCAACAGACCCAATTCTGCCCTTTGCCCACCTAACTATCTTTCAGAACTCTTTCTCCCAAATGCTCTGGGAGACAGATTTGAAAATTTCCTCCTGTCTCCTCCTGGGGCACCTGCGATATTCAACTCCTTCTCCACCGTAGCCTCTGCTGCCTTAGTGTAGTGGCTTCCTCTTGAGCAGCAGGCAATGAACCCAGTAAGTCTGTAACATTGCTAACCATTGTTAATTTGGTAAGCAAAATAATATCTCAGCATAATTTTATTTCTCTTTCTTTTACTGTGAGATTAAGCATATTTTCCAATTTTAAGAGCCATTGTTATTATATTTTCTGTAATCAATCTCTTATATACTTTGTCTTTGGGGGTTGGGTCTTTTTCTTTTTGATTTATAGATCTTTGTATTTTAAGAAAACTGCCACCCTCTTGACTAGATTACTACAGAAATCCCCTCATTGGTTTTCCTACTCTCTATCTTCACTTTCCACATACACCTAGCCTAACGGTCAGTGTTATCTTTAAGTAAGGATCATGTAATTACATTTGATGGCCGGTCGTTGCTTTGAGAATAAAATCCTGTACTCTGCTATGGTTACTAAAGCCCTGCATAACCTCATGCCAGGTTATAACCCTCATTTCTTAAGATTCGCTTTTTCTCTTTCCTGCTTTTTCTCCACGCTCCCCGATCAGGGCCTCTGCACAAACCATTTCTTCTGCATGTTTATCTCCCAGTCCCTCCACATGGCCGGCTCATTTTCATCCTTTAATTCTCACATGAATTCTCATCTTGTAAGAAAAGCCTTCGTTGACTAGCCTACCTAGAAAAGCTATAGTTAAGAATTGTGAAGGGCCAAAGATTCTTCCTCAAGCTGTCCCCCTGGGTAGAGTGCCGTGGCATCACAGCTCACAGCAACCTCCAACTCCTCGGCTCAAGTGAGTCTTCTGCCTCAGCCTCCCAAGTAGCTGGGACCACAGGCGCCCGCCACAACGCCCGGCCATTTTTTGGTTGTAGCTGTCATTGTTGTTGGCGGGCCTGGGCTGGATTAGAACCCACCACCTTAGGTGTATGTGGCTGGCACCTTAGCCACTTGAGCCACAGGCGCTGAGCCAGGGCTGAAGATTTTTACCCAATTTGCAAGCTAACAAGTTAGCCTGCCACAGTTCTGTGGACGTGGCCAAGACATAGACTGCAGGGTCAGTGACACAGGACTTTATTACTCACACGTGGGGAGCATCAGCCTGGAGGTACTAGTTAGTACTTCTCGTCTCAGGTCCTCTGGGGGCATTGCACATGGGACAACTACAGATCTCAGTCTTCCTTATAGATAGGGGTGGCCCTGTGGCTCAGACCTGCCCAGGGAGAGGTAACCAGAGTCACTGGGAAGAGCTCCAGGGAGCAAGTTGGCAAGGTGGCCTGTGCCCTTTTGCAGTTTGCCCTTTCCTTCCAGTCTGCCTGAAATGCAGACACTACAGTGACAACAGAGCATGAGGTGACCATGGAGGACAGACCACAATAATAACAAAACACCTTTGCCTTGACATCCTTGAACTGACTCATTGCCACCATCTAACTCCAGATCTCTCATTACTCACTGAGGAAAATAAAATGTCTATTTTATTCAAGTTACTGTTCTTTGGGGTTTTGCTATTTGCAGTGGAATCTAATCCCTAATTGACGTAATAGGGGTAATCAATAAGAAAAATCTATGTAGGGAGATATTTTCATACTACAACCAAATATGTGTGCAAAAAATAAACTCTCCTTGCTCCACTCCCAGAGTCGTTTCTGAGAACATTCTGCCAAAGAGTCCCCACAATTCTTTTTCTCTTTGCACTACTTTCAAAGTAGAGCAAACAAGCTCCTTTTGATCAGGCAGCTGTAGGTGTTAGGCAGAAGAGAACTTGATGCAGCAGTCACAGTAATGCCCCTTTCTCTAGGGACTGTGGTGCCATCTGTGTGCTCAGTCAAATGCTTAGCATGAGTTCCAGGACAGAGCTGTAGTGCTCATGTGTTAATAAATTTCCATTTCCTTGGGAAGCTTGGGTCCTGATAGTCTGGGGCTAAGAGAAGGTAAATGCAACCTGTATCCACAGCAGTGAAAAGACAAAGCCAGAGAAACAGACATGCACCGTGTGTAAGGGCTGCAGGTTAGAGCTGGATAAGCAGTTCTGATCAGTGGCAAAGCAGGGGCAAGCCATGATGGGGGAGCAGGGGTGCAGAGCCATGAGGGGGGAGCCCTGGAGGGATGGGAGCAAGGAACAGCGGTAGTCTGTTACCTGTAACCAAGCCTTGCTTTTGACTGCTACTGAGACTGAACAAGAAGGGATCCAGATGGGAGAGACAGAGGAAATGTACTTTTTATCATAAAAATCCCACAAAATTCAATCCACTCATTACCTATCATCCATTCATCCATCCATCCACCAAATATTCACTGAGCATTTGCTGTGCGGAAGGCATACCTCTGTGGCTTTTCATTCTCTTATTGACCCTTTATATTATCTAGGGGAAAGGGGACTGCGGTAATGATGACAATAATAATTTAAAAATTATGATTGGCTTGGTGACCACTCTTAAAGATTCTGGTCTACCTGTGACAGCATGGCCACAGCCATCCCAATCCAGTAGTAAACATCTGCATTCTGCAGAGACAAGTCAGCTACAGCCTAGCACTTTCATTGTTAACATTAATTAATTAATACCCTACAGCCTGGAACACGGAGTCTAAGGCAAGTTTGGAAGGCAATGCTTTTTGGGAGGTATAATCCCAGGGCAGTGACAGTGAAGAGAAAAGGATTAAAACAAGGATGGACAGGTAGCAAATATTAGGTTGGCTACTTCTTTACAAGATTTGAAGAGACAGAGTGGATTGCTTGACCACCTGAGATATCTCCAGAAAATCTGTGCCCTCGCCTGGTCTCTTAAACAAGGAAACAGAGAGAATATGTGTGAGGTGTCTTTATCCCACATCTCTCGCCCATTGGTTTAAGGGCAAAGTCCCTGACAGGGAGTTATAATAACTCCCGCACAATTCCGGGTTGCATAACAGGAGCCCTTTGGCACTTCATCAGAGTTCAGAAATGGCAGGCGGAGGTGGGGAGGGGTGTGAACCATCGGCAGCAGGCTGCACAGGCCTGCACAGAGCTGTCAGCACAGCAGTGACAGAGGCAGGGTGAGCAGCCAGCATGTGGAAGAGATAGGTGAGGCCAGGGAATCTCAGGAGATGAGTGCAATGCCATCTTCTGAAAAGGCTGTGTGACAACTGACTCAGATACATAAAGAGTAAGGAACACGAATGCAGGGATGCATAATACTGTGAGGACTGAGGACACTACAGCACTGTTCACCCAGCTTACATGCTCTTTATAGCTCCCAGCTTCCCAGCAGCCATTTCTAAGAGGAAGTCCTGTCAGGTCTACAATTCACAGGGTCCATAAGATAGTATAGAGATTTAGAACCTGGGCCTCAGGGTCAGTGTCTCCATTCATGAGCTCAGTCACTGTAAGCAACTATTCTTCCATTTCCTCATTTGTAAAATGGGGACAATTTTATGGTACTTACCTCAAGAAGTCATGAAGATTAAGTAAGGTAATAGATGTAAAGAACTTAGAACAGCGCAGGGGTTGTACAAAGGTTTCAATAAATACTGGCTATTACAACAACAAATTAACTAGTAGAAATACAACTATGTTTGATTTTTTGTTTATTTTTTAATTTTATTTTTGGAGATGGGTTCTCACTGTGCTGCCCAGGCTGGACTCACTGGGGTCAAGCTATCTCCCCCGCCAGGCTTCTGAGCAGCTGGAATGGATCACAGGGTGCTTTACCACACTGGGCAGATGCTACTTTCTTTTCAGGTCCTCCATAAAGATTCTGTGATGAAAGTCACCAAAAGTACACATTGTCAGCTAACGCAACAGATTCACGGGGATATAGGTAACAGTGATTCTGAGCCAAGGTTAGTGACGTCATCCTGAAGTGGAGTTCAGAAAACACATTCCTACGGTGGCCCCATGGAGACCAATCCAAGTGCGGGGCTTTCTGCTGGTTTTGCTCAATCTCTGTCAGGAGCTCTGTTGCTGAACTCTGTGCTAAACTTAGGGCTCCAGGCTGGACCTGAAACTTTGAACAACATTTTGAGCATATGAAGAAGGAATCCACAACAGTGCTATCCAATAGTAATAAGATGAAACAAATTGTATTACTATTTAATTGAGTCCAGTCTGTTTGAGGCAACACAGTGAGACCCTATCTCAATAAATAAATAAGTAAGTAATAAAATAAAATACTAACCATATTTATAATTTTCAAATTTTCCAAACTGTAATTGTAATTTTTTAATAGCAAAATTTTGATATCCACCTTTTCTTTTTTAAAACATAAAATAATGCAGGAGAAATTAACTATTTACCTGATATATCCAAATATAATTTCAACATGCAATAAATATAAAAATGTTGAGATCATTCACATTCCTTTTTTTGCACTACATACATCTTCAAAATTCAGTGTATATTTTATACTTACAGAAAATCATAATTGGGAATAGCCACTGGTGGTGAGCAACTACCATACTGGATAGTGAGTTATAAATCTCATCACATTCTTTAATAAGCAATAATGGAGAAATGGATAGACTTTATTAAATTCTACATATTTCTTTTTGTCAAATGAATGCTGATTTAAAAAACATAAATGGGATGAAAAAAGAATTATCTATACTTCGACAAATAGATAATTATGGCTGATATTAAAAATAATAATAAAAGTTAGGCGGCGCCTGTGGCTCAAAAGGGTAGGGTGCTGGCCCCATATGCTGGAGATGGTGGGTTCAAACCCAGCCCCAGCCAAAAACTGCAAAAATAAAAATAATAATAATAATAATAATAATAATAATAAAAGTTAAACATGGACTTGGATAGAAAGGTAGAAATGAAGGCTGGGCATAGTGGCTATGCCTATAATCCTAGCACTCTGGGAAGCTGAGGAGAGATCACTTGAGATCAGGAATTTAAGACCAGCCTGAGCAAGGGCAAGACCCCATCTCTACTAAAAATAGAAAAATTAGCTGGATGATAATAGGTAACTGTAGTCCCAGCTACCTGAGGGCTGAGGCAGGAGGACTGCTTGAGCCCAGGAGTTTGAGGTTGCTGTGAGCTATGGTGATGCCACGGCAATCTAGCTTGGGCAGCAGAGTGAGACTGTCTCAAGAAAAAAAAAAAAAGAGTGGGCCCAGCACACATGGCTCATACCTATAATCCTAGCACACTGGGAGGCCAAGGCAGGTGGACTGCCTGAGCTCACAGTTTGGAGACCAGCCTGAGCCACAGAAAGACCTTGTCTCTGAAAATAGCCAGGCATTGAGGCAGATGCCTGTAGTCCCAGCCACTTGGGAGGCTGAAGCAAGAGAATTGCTTGAGCCAAAAGAGTTTGAGGTTGCTGTGAGGTATGATACCAGGGTACTCTACCAAGGGTGACAAAATGGAACTGTCTCAAAAAAAAAAAAAAGTCACATGGTATTTGATTATATTGACGTACTATCAATTTAAAAATTATGTAATCAATCCCCTTTTGATGGTCATTTCAGTTGTTTCCACTTTTTGTTATTGTTGATACAGACACTACTGCGATGATAATCCTTGCCGTGTCCTTAGTTTACTTTTGCAAGGGGTTTCTAAAATTATACTTTAAATTTTAACCAATTTACCAAGTTCCACCAAAAAAGTTACAATTATATGTTAACAGTGTAATAGCTGTCCTTATGCCCTCGCCAAATACTGTTTCATAGATTTTTCATTTCACAAATACACGTAAAAATGATGTGTCAGTTTTGTTTTGATTTGCATGTCTATAATGATTCTTCTAGTGCTTAGAATCTAGTAAGATTCTTCTAATGTTTTTGGCCATTTGCTTTTATTTTTTTATTAGTAGACGGTTTACATGGTTTATCTGTACTTCTGTTGCCATCTTTTTCATGAGAACTTTTTCTGTCACATGTCCAAAATTGTTTTTGGTCATTTGCCTTTTTGTGGATGATTTTTTTGATTTATTTAAATTTCATATTGTTGTATGGTCAGACTCATCTTTTCTTTTATGTCTTCTTTTTCAGCAGAGATTAGTGGGTATTTTGAAGTAGTTTTTAAGCATAAACATAAAGCAAAATGGTTCACAGTAGAAATCTGAAAAATGCAGAAGGTGATGTAAGAGAAAAAATAAGCACTGATACTCCTTCAGTTAGAAGAAAAGCACTTACACGTTGTGCCTAATTTTTCATGCAATTTTTCTAGCATTGATGATAATAAGTGATTTGGAGGCAGATTTTTCAAGTGGACAAGGAGATGCAGTGCAATAATATTTTTTAATAATATTTAAGTACTACTGTATTTATAATAGATTTGATGAATTAATACATTTAATTAATGTTGTGAAAGGATTCATATTTTTTTTTTTGCCCCTACTTTGTTCCCACCCATAGAGCCAGCATTTTCTCTGCTTCCCTGACTAGATAAAGGCCCTGGGGGCTGAGAACGAGGGAGCAGAAGAGGGGAGATGCTGCTGTGGGTCGCTTCCAGGCAGCCCTGTGCCAGCTCCTTTCTGAGCAGATGAGGATGGAGGATGGAGGAGGGGAGAAAATGCCAGGCACACAGAATCTGCATTTTCTTCCCGGGGGATCCCAGAAAAATGATGACAGTCTGAGACTCTCTTGCCCGTTGCTCTAGTGTGACCGTTGAGAAGCAGCAGCTTAGCTCTGCAGGTTAAGGCAGAGAGGCCAGAGTGCCTGGAGTGCACACACTCTTGTTGAGGACGGCCAGAAGCATCTTAAAGAGCTCTGCAGATTAGGAGCTGCTTCATGTTGGGAAGGGGTGGCCAAAGAGCAGATGTCGGCACTGTTCTTGCATCAAAGGCCAGATGGGAGCTCAGTTGTCTCCGTGGATGGCAGCAGGGTTAGATGCTGACAATTGGCATCTCCTAGGAACAAGGGCACAGCAGAGGATGCCAACACGGACAGATGACAACCCAGGACCAGATGAGCCCCCCTCCACGTCCAGATGTTCTACTGGTCTCCCCTAGCTCCTCCGGGCACAGAGAGGAGGGAGGAAAAGCCTGAATTGGGCGAATTTATCTGGAATTGACTTGTTTCCTAGTCTACCACATAGAATGGGTGTTCAAGATAGAAATTTCAGTTAGTCATGGAAAATATAGAATTTTACATGTTTTGCATACTTGAGCTGTGGCCAGAAAAGTTATGACCACTGCAAAGGTAAAGCCAAACTGAGACGCAAGAAAAGGCCTTTGATAAAAGCATGACTGGAAATATTTTACACTCTGGGGAGAAAAAAGGCTCAGCAGAAAAAGGGATTCTGTACAAAAATGTGTGGACAGAGGAGAGTAGTAGGGTTATTTCTCTTTGCTACGGAGATGGAAATTTTGGTGACAATTGCAACTGCTGGCAGTGTGCCACTATGCAGACCACCTTGACACTCTAGAAAGCACCACCCGTAGTTTGCATTCCAGATTCAGAGGGATACGGTGAGTCTCTGAAGGGAATCGGCATCTGCACATTCCTAATGTTCTGGGGCTCCCTGTGCTCAGAGATGCAGGTAACAAAGCTCAACAGCATATACGGTTTAGAATATCTATATGCCCAAACATGTTGAGGAAATATTAGATTCCATGAACAAAATGATAATGAAGCCACAAGCTGTCAAAGTCTGTGGGACACTGCAAAAGCAGTCCTCAGAGGGAAACTTATCACATTAAATGCCCACATCCAAAGCACAGAAAGCACAAATCAACAAGGTAATGAATCATCTCAAGGAACTGGAAAAGGAAGAGCAATCCGATCCCAAACCTAGCAGAAGAAAAGAAATAACCAAAATTAGAGCAGAATTAAATGAAATTGAGGAGAATAAAACATTCAGAAGATTAACAAAACAAAAAGTTGGTTCTTTGAGAAGATAAATAAAATTGATAAATCTTTGGCCAGATTAACTAGAAAAAGAAAAGATCTCTAATAACCTCAATCAGAAATGAAAAGGGGGAAATAACAACAGAAACCACAGAAATACAAAAGATTATCACTGAACACTAACTAAAAACTCTATGCCCAGAAATTTGAAAATGTGTAGGAATATTTTTTAAAAGCAGAGCGGTTCTCAATCTTGTCTGATCATTAGAATCATCTGAGGAACTTTAAAAAATGTTTAGACTGGGACTCCCTTTCCCCTCATTTCCAAGGTGCTAGTTTAATCATTCTGAATTAGTTTGTAATTGTAGAATGCTAGAGAACTAGGGAAGACAGGGAACTTGACTTTGCATTGCAATACAGTATCGACTTGGATCTTCCTGTGCAATATACTGCTAGTTGTCACCTTATATTAGTGAGAAACTGTCCCATTTTTTTTTTTTGAGACAGAGTCTCACTATGTCATGCTTGGTAGAGTGCTGTAGCATCACAGCTCACAGCAACCTCCAACTCTTGGGTTTAAGTGGTTCACTTGCCTCAACCTCCCAAGTAGCTGGGACTATAGGTGCCCATCACAATGCCCAGCTATTTTTTGCTTGCAGTTGTCATTGTTGTTTTAGCAGATCTGTGCTGGGCTCAAATCCGCCAGGTTCCTACTCACTGAGCCATGGGTGCCGAGCCACCTTCCCATTTGTGTTGGGTAAATGGCCACCTAAGATAAAGGCTTTATTTCCCAGTGCCTTTTGCAGTGAGTTCTGCCCATTTGACTAAGTTATCCTGCTTCCTCTGACCCTTTCACTGGAATTTAGCATGTATTTGGCAACAAGTAGCAGAAAATCCAGATGATTATGTTTTAACAATAGGGGTTCATTCTTCTCACATAAAAATAGGCCTGGAGGTTGGCAGACCACGACTGAAGTAGCAGCTCAAAGATGTCACCACAGGTCCCAGGCGCATCCTGTATTTCCATTCTGCTTTCTTAACATAGTGGCTTCTGATACTATGTACCATGGTAGGTAACATAACACTGGACACCGCTCTAAGCATCACTTTCATATTTAAGGTAGGAAGACCAGGGGGTGGGTTCCAGCTATGTTTGTCTCTTTTATTATTAAGCAAAGAAATATATTTCAAAAAATCCCTCTGGCAAACTTTCCCATTGTACCTCATTGGTCAGAACTGTGAGCTATGATGGCCAATCCCAGCCACAAGACAGGCTGCAAATGAGCATCTAGGTTTTCTGCTCTTTACATGAGAAAGAGCCAAGAAAGAAGAGAGTGAGACTCGACAACGGGTCGGCCAGCCAACAATGTGCATCATACTCACCTAAAGCATCTAATACATCATCTGTACGCCCATTTCACTGTGCGAAGTACCTTCTGAATCTCCACAGCTACTTCTCTATTTCAAAACCACATCATCTAAAGCCTCCATTTTTGCAAAAGTCTCCAAAGTGGTCTCTATATCATGTGCGTGGGAAATACATGTGTGCATTTGACTGAAGTACTTGAGAAAATTAAATTCTGCTGTAAGAGACAAAACAAACAGGATGGGTGCAGCTCATAAGAAGCATGAAGCAACACAAGTAAATAAAGAGCTTGCAAGATACAAGCAAACTCATAGGATGTGTTAAGTCTGAGTAATGATTAAATAAGCAGCATGTGAGACAGGCAGAATTCATAAGATGCGTTAAATATAGACAGCAAGTTACTAACGGTAAGATGTGCCAAGGATACATAGATTAAACAGAAAATATGACATAACAAGTGGGAGAGTTCCTCATAGATAGAAAGGGAGGACGGTAATCAGCCGCCCAGTCGTGACACCCAGTACGGGTGTGACTATGGTTCCCTTCTGCTCCTGCATGTGCTCTCTGCCCAAGAATTGTGGGTAAAATGCGTAGCCATCCAATGGACTATTGGGAGGACAGCAGCTGTGGCCAGATGTACTTGCCCTGCAGTCGTGCAACAGAGCAAGTGTGTGTCTTTGGCTCTGGGCATCTTCTGTCAGCGAGCCCCATGTTCAAACCTCAGCTCTGGTCCTCATAACCAGGGGAAGGATGGCGGGGTAGTGGCAGGGAGAGAGATTACTTACGGGGTGAGGGGGTAAGGCCCTCTCACCTGCTTATGCCCTAGGCATGTCAGCACACTCTGTTCCTTTCCCCTGCTTCTCACTGTGCGCTTTGAATGGATTTGAGGAACTGCGTGGTTTGAGCATTCATTCACAGAGTTAATTTGCTCTGTGTGTTTTCTGCTCTATATCACAGCTCTCTTTCTGGAATAGTTCTCCTGGTTGTGTACTTGTGTACTTGCTACTTTGTATCAAAGTCATTCCCCCACCCCCCACAACTATTCCTTCACCTTTGCTCACTTCCATGTGCCCTCCACGCACGGCCATGAGAGTGAGCTTTTACTAAAAGTGCAGATTGGGTCACGGTGAAGCCCCATCTCTTCATTGCTGTCAGGGTACACCAATCTCTCCAGCACACTGCTTGCATTCTGGGCTCCTTGAGGAACACTCAGTAGTGTGGATTTGCATGTAGAAAAAGTATTAAGGAATATTCTTTGGGGCCTTTATATCTCCTGCATCTTCCAACATTGACCAATTATTAGGTGTGGGTTGCCCCTGGGAAGGGGTGAGGCTCTCTGCAACTGAGCATGATTCCTGGGGAATAGCAGCTATGGAACAGCAGAGGTCCTGGGTGGCATGACATGGTGCTGCAAGACTGTACGTGACTGACCACTGCCATTCTCTCCATCTTGTTTTTGTTTGTATTTTTTTCCATTAAAAGCAAATCTAAGCCTGTGCAGTGGCTTGGCCCTATAATCCTAGCACTTTAGGAAGCTGAAGCAGAAAGATCACTTGAGGTCAGGGGTTCAAGTCTAACCTGAGTAACAGAGTGAGACGCCTGTCTCTACAGAAAAATAGAAACGTAATTAGCCAGTGTTTAGCATTTGCCTGGAGTCCCAGCTACTGGGGAGCTGAGGCAGGAGGATTGCTTGTGCCCAGGAGTTTGAGGTTGCTGTGAGCTGTGATGATGCCACTGCAGTGCAACCTGGGTGACAGGTGAGACCTTGAAAGAAAAGGCGAATCCACTGAGAACCAGCTGCCATTGTCTAAACACAGTCAGGCTTCTCTTCCTCACTGCCTTGGGCTTACGGCTTCTGCCTGGGTGTCCTCAGCCTACTCCTCCCACCCTCAGGCCAGTCAGACCCACAGCTTCTCAGGTCACACCTGTCACTCAAACAGCCCAGTCCATCTGCAGAGTAGGCTGGCCCTGCTATAATTCCCTCTCACCCTTGGCTTTGAACTGGCTAACCAGCTTGTGGGCAGAATGGGTGGAAATCCCGCATGAGGTGCAGATGATGGATGCTGGGACAGGAGGGAGCCAAAGGCAAATCGTGCCCCACATTCCAAATGTCTTCTTTCTCTGCACCTCTCCCTTCTTTTCTTCCCTTCTCTGCCACCCCAAAGCCAGTAATGAAAACCCGTATCCATTTTGTAATAGAAGATGGCACACTGCAGCTCTGAATTGTGCTTCAAAACTGTAAAAGCAGGCTAAATGTAGACACACACGGGAGTGTTGTGGAGACGCCCTGCAGCTGGGTTAGTTTTATGCTAGAGCAGTTTTGCTGCCTGGCTGCTTCCTGCTGAAGGCACAGAGGACGTTCTGAAATGCTGCCATTGTAAACAAAACTAGATCAGGCAGAGCCTCCTGCACACGCACAGACCTACCTTGTAAATCGCTAGCAGCATACTTGACAGGCAGCGCTGGAAGCAAGTACCTTCAAGAATAAGAATGCAAAGGGGGGGATACCTCAGCAGTCTTGCAAAATGCTAGCACTGGAAGGTATTTCAAAAATCATCTAGTCCAGTTCCCATAATTTTTAATCAAGGAAACTGAGGCCAAGAAGTTTATGAACCCAGTTCAGGCTCTTTGTCTAGTCTTTATTCCACTTCATTCAAGTTCATTAATTCACCTCGATGTTTTCTGGTTTTGCCTGTGTGCATTGTGTGGTTCCCATCATGAAAGTAACTACGACATCTAACTGCATACAGAATGGCTATTGGTTCCATCCCTGGGAGGAACAGTTAACAAATTCATTAATTGGGCTGTTGTGTTCATTTATCTCCTCAAGGCTAATTACTTGTTTAATTTGGGCATTTTGCCTTGATCATAAATGCTCCCACATAAAATATTTGATAAATCTTGATTGTGCTTCAAGGATCCAACATATGTATGAAGTGCTTTCATCAGAACTTATGAAAACTGAACTACTAATTAGCTCTGAGATGCTTAATGTTTAAATAGGAACAATTTCATACATTTCAGAATTACTATCTATTTTATGCATTAGTTCACACATGTCTAGAAACCCATAAGGGAATTGAATTATCTGTGAAAATTGTGATTTACTATTTCCTTATGATTTTCTTGATGAAGCCTCTGACATGCCATTGCATTAAAGCAATTTGTTTGGCACTTAATAATTCCTGTGTTCCTATGACACCTTTTCCTCCCTGCGGCTTCAAGTACTTAATAGATATCAACTCAGTAATCCTCACACAGTAAAGCCAGGGAGAGTAGATGGCAAATATAATCCTCTTGACACAGAAAGCTGAGAGTCTGCATGGAAAATCAAATGTGCAACTGACTTGCATGTTAAATGCAAATCTGAGCACTTGTGCACCGGGTGAAAACTGTTGTCTAACCTATATGTGACTAGTTACTTGATTCTGGGCACATTTTCAGTTGAGGAAAGATATTTCAAACAATACAGCATGTTGCTGAATTTGGAAACATCAAGTTGCAAGTAACACAGGTTAACATAGGTTCGATTTTCTTAGCATCTCCTTGGCAATAGTTAAAATAACTGCAGAGGGATTGATTGAACACACAGGGTAAACTAACCAATAACAGAAATGATTATAAGTTTACTGAGCTCCTCCTCTGCATCAGACTCAGTGCTGAGTATTTTATATATGTTTCTGTAATCCTCACACCAATCCTGCAAGGTAGACGTAATTATTCCTCCTTTACAGATCAGGAAGGTGCAGTTATGAGAATTTAAGATGCATCATCGAATGTGGTGATACTAGTTAGGGGAACTCTGATTCACTGTTCAGAAACATTTCTCCCCCTCCTCCACAGTTCTCTTCCTCACATCATCCTCCCCTTTTTGTTCATTCAACTGTTTATTGATCATGTACTGAATTCCTGATCTCATGGAGCTTACGGTCCAGGTCAAAATCTGGATTTCTACAGGGAAGTAAGAAACAAGCAGACTAGAAAAAGGACGAGATGCAGTTGGGCAAAGAAAACCAAGGGCACACATATAAGATAGAGATGGTCTACCCAAACATTGATTCCAGAGTTGGAAAGTGTTATAGACTTTCACTTTTTCTCCTTAGCAACTTTATTCTGGTCATTTTGGTATAAGCCCAGTACTGAGCACCTCTTTGTAGAAAGGAAGAGCAGCACAGTTTGTAACAAAATGTCATGGCTGTTAGCCAGTAAAGCACGTCATGGAATCTTAGGGAATGAATGCTCAAGGCTCAGGCCGTACTGAGTCCCCAGGATGGTTGAGATTAGGTAGCAGCCTAACAGTCTTCTCAGGGTGTCTCCATGTCTCCTCAGCCAGTCCACATCATGTGGACTTTCCCAGTCAGCTTATAGGGCCTCCCATACCTCCCAACCCACATGGGTTGTATAGCTGCGCCCCCCACCCAATTCATGTCTATCTGGAATCTCTCTATGTGACCTTATTTGGAAGTAGGATCTTTGCAGATATAATCATGGTAAGTATTGAGATGAGACCATACTGGATTAGGGTGGACCCTAAATTCAATACGAGCTTCTTTAGGAGACAGAAAAGGAAACACAGAGGAGACAGACATGGGAAGACAGAGGCAGAGAACAGAGCAATGCAGCCACAAGCCACGGAACACTGGCAGCCATCAGAAGCTGGAATAAACAGGAGGAAATTTCCAGTAGAGGCATTAGTGGCAGCGTGGCCCCACCAACACCTTGGTTTTGAACTGGTGGACTCCAGAACAATAAATCTCCATTGTTTTAAGCCACCCAGTTTGGGATAATTTGTTATGGCAGCCCTAACAAATTAATACAGGCCCCTTTTTGCTTCTGGTCACTCTCCCAATGCCCAATTATTCTTTTAACCTTCTGTCTTCCCCACCCCTTGCTCATGTTGATATGCAGAATTTCTGCTGCAGGAAGACTTTAGGCCACCATTCAGTTGAAGGGGAACCTTGAGCATGTCTTGTGAAACTGTGCAAATATATATATATACACATTCTGCTTATAATGGTGGTGCTAGGGGCAGGAGATCACATGGGGAAATCTAGTCACTGCCATCCCTAGCACTTCCCAGCCTTGCCATGGGGGTTGTCTGCAGAGCAATTAACCTTTCACTCCAAAGAGAGGGCAGCCCGTTCCAAGTTCACCTCACTGTGTCTTTGAAATATCTACCTCCCACCCACCTACACTTTGCCAGAGGGGATATGGGGAAGTCTCTTTCAGGAACACTCTCTGCTAATTCTATCTTGGAAATTATTTTTAGGGTTCCTGAGTAATAGAGATTTCTGCCTGACCAGCCCTCCACTGGCTAGAAACTTATTGCAGTATGTCACCAAGGCAGACCTGGTCCCAATGTCCACCTGCATCATTTTATAATCTTGTAGAAATCCTACTTTTTCTCCATTCAGCAATGAGTATTGTACCAGTGGCTTTTGCTATGTGTCTCCTTCTGTCAGTATCCCATCCCCAGTCACATTGGGGATTGTGTGTGTTACAGTTACAGTCGCACTCACAGTTTGCAGACCTACACTCTGCAAACTGGCAGAGGCTCTTCTGTGCTAGCGTTTACAAAGCCCCTCAGAACCCTCCTTGTTTCACCTCCAGAATCCTTTTCAAGCAAATTGGTTCCACTCTACACCCTTTTCTAGCCTTCTAACCTTCCATGAAATCCTCTCTTCCAGCTTGTTTATTCAACAACCTTAGCTACAACTATCCTCCAAATTCATTGGTACCTTCTGTTTATTGAAGAAAAATTTTCAGATAATTTAGTCTTGAGCCTGGGCAGCGCCTGTGGTTCAAAGGAGTAGGGCACTGGCCCCATATACTGGAGGTAATGGGTTCAAACCCAGCCCTGGCCAAAAACTGAAAAAAAAAAAAATTCTTGTGACAAGTAGGTGCCTTCAAAGATGTGAGAGACACTAAGATTCACTCTTGATGGGCCCACTTTACGAGGTAAAAAGAACAGTTAAAAAATTATTAGACTAGAAAGAAAAAGAAAATAATACATGGCTAAAAGTTATAGATTCTTTCCTGTCAGTTGGGTGGATAGATAACAGGTTTCTCAAGTAAGTCTTTTTTCTCTTAAGGTTAATCAATGGATTTGACTAAGCATTTAATCAGAGATGTTAATTTCTTCCCATAATAAAGCTGAGAATTCTATTGTCAAAAAAAAAAAAAAACTTTCCCAAACTGGGTTTGAGACAAGTTTTCATCCACATCCCCAATCATCACATTTAGCCTTTTGCTCTGACCAAAAACTCTCCTTCCAGCTTGCTTATTCAATTATTCCCATTATAGCCATTTTTTCAAAGTCAGCCTGATCTCCATTGATCTCGCTATTTTTCCACAAAATAACATCTAACATTTATAAGTACTTGGTATACATGTGAGTCTAGTATCATATGTAGGTCCATACTATCATATGTAGAAGACAGCGGGTAATCCTCAATTCACAGACAAGGAAAGTAAGGCATCAAGTGGTTAAATAATTTGTCCAAAGTCACACAAGCTGTGAGAGGCAGGCAAGTGTCCCTCTAGACAACTCTTAATCATAATCCTGTACTGTCTCTGCAGTGCCAGTCTATCACTCTGTCTTAGGACGTGTGTGGCTACCACAAAGTAACTGAGACTGGGCAATTTTTAAACAATAGAAACTTATTTCTCATAGTCCTAAAGGCTGTAAAATCCAGGAAGTTCAGCATCAGGTGAGGGTCAGTGTCAGCTTCTAAAATATTGCTCTGAACACTAATTATATCCTCCAGAGGCATGCACTGGGAGGGATGAAAAGGCAAAAAGGGCCTAGCTGGTTTCCTCCAGCCCTTTTATCAGGTTGCTAATCCCATTCACAAGGGCTCTGCCCTCATGCCTTAATCACCTAAAGATCCTATCTTTTCAACAATCCCATTGGTGATTAAGTTTCAACACTTGAATTTTGAAAACCATTCAGACCACTGCAAAACCCAGTCTCCCTTTTCTTCAACTCCATCAGTATCTACCTTACAGATGTTGGCTCATTTCAATAACCCTGGCAGCAAAACCCTATA
Source organism: Galagoides demidoff (assembly GCA_963574575.1). NCBI lineage: Eukaryota > Metazoa > Chordata > Mammalia > Primates > Galagidae > Galagoides > Galagoides demidoff. Next base: position 24,928 of record CAUYQV010148319.1, on the reverse strand, counting down.
TTCTGTTGCCCTTGCATGATACTCACAGCACCAAACCCCAACATTGAATTTGGGGTTAGGATGAACCCAACCATCCTCATTCTCAGTACCTTAAACCAAGCAGAAGAAAGTTGTATAATGAGGGCACACAAGTGAGCAGATTGGTTCTGGGCTTTATCCACGACTGCCAACCTCAAATGGCTTTCAACATTACTGTGCAGGGTTTTACTTTTGGAGAGCTCACTCTCCGGCTCTCTATAGCGGTGATTTCCACCCTTGCCATTCTTCCTCCAAGCTCTTCCTTTCCCCTACACGACTACTTTCCCTCGTACTCTCAGCCTTCTTCTTTAAAGGCCTATTAGAAGCCATTAAGCTCAACTACTCCATCTTCCTATATACCACCCGCTATACATTTTCAGCTTCAGGTTACATTTAGTAGTATGTTAAAGAAAGTTCTATAAACTCTCTAGGGATGTGGGTCTCTCTGAGGAATGAAAGGGAGTAATCCTGAACTTTTTAATGCCTGCTAATTGAAACACTTACCATGCTGACCAACAACTCCAGTAGATAAGGGGCGTGTGCACCTTTATTATCTTTTGCTGACCCCAGAGATTTTTTACATTACCCATTATTATCAGCTGGAGGACTTGGGGTAACTCCAGAGATAAGGCAACTTTTATATTTTATAGTCAGCCAAAGGCTGTTTGACAAAGAGGCCCAAGCCACTTTTATAATTAGAATTTCTAGCAACAAGATATCACAGATACATATAAAAAATAATGTATTTGCAGTGCCATTTTAAGTGTGGAGCTCTTAAAAGAAACTTATTCTTTGTATTTACTAAAGCTAAACTGAATATTTGGGGCAACTCTGGATGATTATAATTTTAGCATTAGTCCAGCTAGGGAAAAGGATAATATCCTGGTTCATTTGGGCTGCTATAACAAAATATCATAAACTGGATGATAGCCAATTCTTTTTGCATCGTTCTTGAGGCTGGGAAGTCCAAGATCAAGATGCCAACAGATTCAGTGTGTGGTGAGGCCCATTCCTCATAGATGACACCTTCTAGCTATATACGTATGGGCAGAAGGGGGAGAACAAGCTCCCTTGAGCCTATTTTATAAGGAACTAATCCCATTCATGAGACCTCTGCCCTCATGTCCTAATCACCTCCTAAAGGTACCACTTCTTAATACTATTGCATTAGAGATTAGGTTTCAACATACTAATTTTTGGAGAGACGCAAACATTCAGACCCTAGCAGATGCTAATCTAACACCCTAATTCTAGATAGCACCATTCCTGAAAGGGCATGACTGCCTCTCACCTTAATCTAAATCCTTTTCTGAACCCATCCCAACCTTCCATCCTGGTTGGGTGCTAAGGGGTGCTTTGCTGGGAAGGTGCCATTCATCTGCATACATATTTCCTCTCTGTATTGATGTCAAACAGAGCGCATCCTCACCAAAGGGAACAATTAGCTCCCTGGGATCTCTCAGTGGTGGGGTTCAGAGGCCCCCTATCCACACTGCCTTTGGGGGTGCTCACACTTAAATCTATTTTTACTGGAGCCATGGCAGCTCTCCATAACGCTCTGCCATTTCTTTTCTTTGGAGAAATTCTCTTGCATGTTCAATCTATGTTTCAAACTCCCTCCAGCACCTGCTCTACTGCCTCCACTTCAGCAAATAATTGTAGCTTTTGGTACCTGGTGACATCTAAAGTGGATCACATCCTTTTCTCCTTTTTTCTTTTTAGAGACAGAGTCTCACTTTATCACCCTCGGTAGAGTGCTGTGGCATCACAGCTCACAGCAACCTCCAGCTCTTGGGCTTAGGTGATTCTCTTGCCTCAGCCTCCCGAGTAGTTGGGACTACAGGGGCCTGCCACAACGCTCGGCTATTTTTTGTTGCAGTTTGGCCGGAGCCGGATTCAAACCTACCACCCTCAGTACATGGTGCTGGCACCCTACTCACTGAGCCACAGGCGCAGCCCCATCATGTCCTTTTCTATTTCCAATCCAAACCAATCCAGCCATATGGGGTCCCCAAGTGATTGTTTCAAAACTGGCTTCTGAAATATTTCCCATGGATCTTCCTTCCCTCTTCAAAAGTAGTACAATGTGTGAAAAATCATTATTAGTGGGAATCTGTGTTTACCCACCCCTTCTATTAGCTCAGTGGTCCTGTCTTGGTATCACTTGCAGGAGGTCTCAGGTAACTGGTGAGGAAACTCACACCACACTTTGTCTAGTGTTACTACAGTGAGCAGCGCCACAGGGAATAGACTCTATTTGATGTAGAAAAAGATTCACTCACTTTTATTCCTTAATTTTGGCACCAATTTCTAACCTTCTCCAGGGAAAACCTTTTCTGACTAACAGAGCTGGTTAAAACGCTTGCAGAAAATTCACCATCATTCCATTTGCATGGAACTCCATTACGTATCTACAGCTCACATAAGCTTTCAACTGAAGCACCTTTTACTTAGGAAAGAAAACTGCCTTTGTTCTCTGGGCTCTTTTGTTTTGTTCCTATGACACATGTATTTGGGCCTGGGGATTATAAATAAAATTCTGGCCTAGATAAAAGGGACAGGAAATAATCTGTATTAGGAATGTCTCATGATGCCAGGAGCAAAATTGCTGTAGTGATAAGTAGATTAATCAACAGAATGATTATGTTCCCATGGAGAAGGAGAGAAGGCAATTTTGAAGTATAGGAGGGCAGAGAAGAACTTGTTTGCAGCTTAAAAAATACGAAGCCTGATTCCTGATTTAGGAATTCCTGGCAATTTTGAGGGATAGGTGGGCAGAGAAAAACTTGTTTGCAGAATAAAAAAATAAAACCAACTTATTTCAGTTTTACTGATTCCCAAAGTGTGGGCCACAGCACACAAGCCTTAGCATAATCTCAGACCTTGTTGGAAATGTAAATTCTCAGTCTCCATCATGGACCTCTGAACCAGGAACTGGGGAAGTTTAGCAAAATCTGAAATTTAACAAACTGGACAGGTGATTCTGATGCATATTATTGTTTAAGAACCACTGGGTTAAAGCCTCCTCTTCTGAAACAAGAATATCTGAACTAGGACACCTGGCCCACAAGAACACCAGGGAAGGAAATTCAGGGCCATTTTTTGTTTCACGTGGGGAAACTGATCCTACTGTGTCTCCAAGCCGAGGCTGAGAAGAAAGTCTGGGAACAGAGGCCTAGGTACTCCTGCTGGTTCTTTTAGAATTCAAAGGGGGAGTTCAGAGCCAAGCTGCCAAAGACTTTGTAGCCAGATTAATTTGTCTCTAAGAATTTCCTGTAAGAGTTGGAAGGGCTCAGCTGGAAAGTAGCAGCCAATTGCCTGGTGAAGTGAGGGCCAACAGCACAGCTGAAGTTCCACAAAAGCCTTTCTTCTCCCAGAGAGACTGAGGGTGGCTTGTCTCCGGGTACCAGGCTGTGAAAAGCCATTCCTTTACTCTGCTGGGAACTGGGATCGAGAGTTTCTCTTTCAGCAAGGAGCTGAGGGAATAAACAAAGTGACCGCCAAATCTCCATGAGAGCTCAGACCCACAGGCGGGAAGCCGCCTGCTTCCTCCCTAGGCAGCCCTCGTTCTCTACAGAGGTGGAAGAGACCATTGCTGGACATAGAATCTGGAGTCTTGGGTAAACTCAAGCCCCATTAGTTTAATCTCTCAGTGCTAGATTAGATACTCTGTAATGTCCCTTCCAGATTCTGACATTTTTCTATTGAACATTTTGTCATGGTCAAGAGCTTCATCCCAATGAGAAATGCAGTTGGAGTTTTAAGAACTATCACCTGCCTTTCAGAAACTCCCTAGTTCAGCAACTGCCCCCTGTCAGACATCACACTTTAGCTTCAGCTTCTCAGGACTGGCTCGATCCTGAAGGCCGTGCTTTCTCTCCTGTTCCCTTTCATTCACGCGTGCATTCATGCATTCAGTGAGTGCTTAGTGAGCACTGACTTTGTCAATGGAAAAGAACCCAAATGCTCTAAAATAATTTGAATAGGTTTAGTCTGAGCCAAATATGTGTGACCCTGGCCCAGCCAACCATGCCCAAGAAGCCTGGAGCAGGGGGCCTCACAGTGGTTGGGTTACAGTTTGATTTTCTACATTTTAGGGAAATGGAAATTACACATAAAGTCATAAACCAATACACAGAAGGCATACATTGAAAAGGCAGGGCATCTTGAAGCAAGGGATTACAAGTTATAGGTGGGTTTAAACAGTCTTGATTGACTAGAGAAACGAAGCTTTGTCTAAAGGCTTGGAATGTTTAAGATAAAGAAATCTGTTATTAATTAATCAAAGACAAGCCACCAGACATATAATCAGAGTCAAGTGATCTGCTAAGAAAATTAATGACCTGCAGGTGTGGTTTAACCTCTGTCCTACATGGCCTTAGGCTTATTAGTGACTTTATATCTTACTGTTACAAAGAATAACTCTAAGAGGGATAAGGCATAATTAGGAGTGTCCGAACTCCCTCATGGTTGGCAACTCGGCTTAAAGGTATTTTGGGATGTCCTTGGCCAAGAGGGGATCCATTCAGTCACCTGGGGGGCACTTAGGATTTTTAGTTCATAACTTCATATTGTGCTTGAATCTTTGGGCTCCAGGAGTGTGTGTGTGTGACTGATGGTCAGTGCCATCCTCATTTCATTGTTGTCCTCTGATACCTCTGTCCTCTTCCTATGGCTACCTTCTTTCTGTCCAGCTAGTGACGGTTCACTTCACCTTCTAAATTAGGTTACAACACCTCCTTTCTCCAGCTTTCTCTGACTTCCCTTTGATCTCAAGCACACAAATTTTCTCTTTTGTGTCTTCATTTTATACATATTATGTATATAAAAATACATATAGAATGCACACCTCTATTTTAAACACTGTTATACTTTATTCCACACACACATCTTCCCTTTCCCAGACATGCTGCGAGATCTTTAGAGGCAGGAATCACAATGTATTCATCCTGGTTTCCTTTTGCCTCACATGTGCTATGTGTGCAGCAAAGCCTTGGGAACACTGACCTGAATTGCACAGACTTAAATATTTATGGGCTTTTGCATTTTTTCAGCATAAAGAAAATTTGAAAGTGGGTTTCTTCTAAAAATTTTCACAGCATTTATTTTTAATTAGAACAATTTTTCTAGAAGTGGACATTAAATGTTGAGTATAGTTCTTCACCCAGAGAAAGAAGACCACAATAAACCTTGAAAAATAATCCAAGGGAGTTTACAGCATCATCCTCAAAAGAAACACATATGTGCCTTGGGCCAACACAAATATACAATAAGTCATTTGTGGGTTAGATTGCTTTCACATGTGAACAGTAGTGTGCATTATACAGCCTGTGGGAAGGGAGGCATAGATACAAATGGTTTTTGGCTTGTAAAGTTGTGCTATTATTGACAAAGTTGATACATGTGCGTTTATAAAATCTGATTAAATATTGTGTTCTCTAAAGCTTCATCAATGCAGTATATTGAAAGGAAACATGTACACCTAGAAAAATGAAAACCAGCAAGAGAGTTTAATATTATTTATTCTCCATAAGTAGAAGTTATTGTCTCAAGCTAATCTTAGGTTGCTAACTAGTCTATAGATTGACTTTCTATATGGTCACAGCGCCCATAAAGCTTATCAATTGAGGTTATAAACTAAACTTGCTGCTGCATTAAGGTATGAGTGGAAAAGGATTATTTACAGCACATCCTTCTAAAGCACTATTAGACCAGAGCAAGCCTGCAAAAAGCCTCACAATGAATTGCTGCCTGTCACAGCCTAGGAAAATGTTAAGTGCCATATTGAGTGCCCAGCAGGGTGCCTGCTAACATCGGTTCATTGTTCTACCAAATAACTATGGCAATATCATGACATTCCCCATGGAGTTTAACATATCATTTGCATTTACAGTGTAAAGTTGTTATGAAAGGGAGGATATTTTTACAAGTGCAAACATCTTTTCTCTTCCCACTCCCATAGTGACACAGTATTTAAGAACCTGCTGCTTAACCACCTGTTCATGCCGATTAACATGAGAACCATGTTCCTGCCATCAGATTTGATTCTTTGGTTGTAATAGTTGCCTCATCTACAATGACCGGCTTCAGAAAGAGGATAATGTGGGCCACCGAGATCTCAGAATGTATGTGTGGTACAGCTTCATCTAACCTGGAAAGGACTGGCCCTCTCCAGGCTGTGTACTTTCTCTTGATAATAAGGTCTCTAGGTAAAGGCAACTTCTGGTTCTCATCCTCACGGCATGAGATTTTCCAGTTGTCCACTTTAACATGCATGTGGACAACTCCTGGGACTTTCCTTCTCTGGACCTTATCATCACAAATATCCATTGAATGAACACAACACTGGGGCTTGCAAGTGAAAGAGCATTCTAGGCTAGGCACAGAGGCTCACGCCTGCAATCCTAACACTTTGGGAGGCCAAGGTGGGAGGATCACTTGAGATCTGGAATGCCAGACCAGCCTGAAAAACAGTGAGACCTCATCTCTACAAAAAATAGAAAAAATTAGCCAGGCATGGTGGCTTACACTGGTAGTGTAAGGCTGAATGAAGCAGGAGGATTGCTTGAGCCCAGGAGTTTGAGGTTACAGTGAGCTATGATGACACCACTGCACTCTAACCTAGGAAACAGAGCGAGTCTGTGTCTCAAAAAACAAAACAACACAACAATAACAAACTAATGAAAGAGCATTCTGATGAGCAAACAGGACATATTTGGAACAGGATATCTGGACCCAGCAGTAATCAGTTCCAACAGAGTTTTCATGTATGTCAGGAGGTCCTCAAACTTTTTAAACAGTGGGCCAGTTCACTGTCCTTCAGACTGTTGGAGGGCCAGACTGCAGGCCCGGGATGAGTCAGCTACTAAGCAGGACAGGCAGTGGCGGCAAAAACATCTGGCAGGTTGGATAAATGTCCTCAGCAGGTCGCATGTGGCCCGCGGGCCGTAGTTTGAGGACACCTGATCTATGTAGATGGTTAAAAAAAAAAATGAGGTTTCTTTGCCAAAATAGTTCATTTGGAGTAACTAGGAAACACCATGAAATGGTTTGGGTTTTATTATAATAAAAATAATGTGAAGCTAGAATCTAGGATATGAGCTAAACAAAAATAGACCAGAATGTCTCTTGCTATTACAGTCTAATGTATGCACTCTTCTGCCATTGTGTTTAGCGAGAGGAAAGATGTGAGAGAGAAGGAGGGAAATAAAAATGAAGAGGACAAGGACTGGTCAGAGTATAAGAGGAAGAAGAAACACCTCCAGCCTGGCCTGGTAGAACCACGCTTAACACAAATGCTGAATAACAGTGATTAAATGCAAAAGGAACTTTGGGTCTGACTCTCTTTCAAAGCAGAAATAAAGAGGTAGCCTAAATGGATTTAATCTACATTTACACCTCCACCACCCTGAGCTATCACAGGAGGGTTCCTCTGAAGACCACTAAGCTACTTGGGAGACAATAGGGAACCTGGGGGTTTTAGCAATGAGGATTAAGAAACTGGATTAAAGGAGGGGCGATAAAATTGTTCCTGGAAAAGGAGGCAGAGAACATGCTCCTGAACATGAGATAGGGACCTTTGTTTAAGAGAGAAAATTGGTCATTGGAGAAGAGTTGGCTAAATTTGGTCAGGGCTGTGGGATTTACATAAGCTCCTTCATAAACAAACTTTAAACCTGAAAGGGAAAAATGTGAAAGTTCTTTTTTTTTTTTGAGGCAGAGTCTCACTATGTCGCCCTTGATAAGAGTGCTGTGGTGTCACAGCTCATAGAAACCTCCAACTCTTGGGCTTACGTGATTCTCTTACCTCAGCCTCCCAAGCAGCAGGGACTACAAGCGCCCACCAGAACACCGACTATCTTTTTGTTGCAGTTGTCATTGTTGTTTGGCAGGCCCAGGCTGGGTTTAACTCACCAGCTCTGTGGTATATGGCTGGCGCCCTAGCCTCTGAGCTACAGGTGCTGAGCCTGAAAGTTCATTCTTTTATTATTATTATTATTATTTGCAGTTTTTGGCTGGGACCGGGTTTGAACCCACCACCTCTGGCATATGGGGCTGGTGCCCTACTCCTGTGAGCCACAGGCACCTCCCTGAAAGTTCATTCTTGATCAGAGGGAAATATAGGTTTTATAGGAGAAAGGAAAAGCATTAAAGCTAGATAGTAGGGAAAAAATAAATGAAGTCAGCAAATTAAGAGATAAAGTAGATCACCAAGACCTCATAGAAATAGCTCCCAGCAAGAAACTTGTTTCTTCCAAGGAACAAATACTAGAGCTGCATACTTTGTCACTCCTTGCTTACTCATCAGCATTGCAGCCTGGGAGGAAGCCTGAGCCAAGATATGGATGAAGCTCCCTCTCTGGGCATCCTGTGTAAATTAAGCTATCACTGGAGCAATCCACACTGCCTGTTTTTGACTGCTCTCTCTGCTTATCATGCAGAAGATGGGTTCACCCAAAGGCTGGTGTGGCAACAATCTGGGGTCCAGCATAAGGAAACATTTTGTAGGCCAAGCAACAGATATCAAAAAGACCAGTAACTTGGGACTCAGCCTTTCAGAGGGAAGCTCAGGCCATGCCCAAAAGGGCTGCCCTTGCCATTGGGATGGGATCTAAAAATGGGTTGAGATTCCTAGTCCAAGTGGAGACTTGTTAAGTTTAGCTTGAACTGAATAGTGAAAGGAGGAGGCAATTTGAAGATTGGAAGAACTGGGAGTGTCAAGTGATGGGTAAACACTGTAAGCTGGGGACGCTGTGACCATGAGAGTGGATAAGACTGATTCCAGCCAGAAGAGAGAGGCTGAGGTGTTGGGAAGTAGTCAAAGCCCAGTAGAGAAGGAAGAATCTGTGGGGTATTGAGCTCTAGATGTGATATGGCTTCTAACTGGATTTGACCAATGAAAGGTGCTGTGAGGGGCCTGGAAGAAAGTGAGATAAGAGAATTTACCCCTTACCACCTCCCCAACTTCTTTCCTGCCACACATTTGGGTTGGCTATGTCCATCTACCCAAACAAAGGTCTGGGCACACAGCTCATCCTCTACACTTACCTCCTTGGGTTCCTATGACCACTCTCTTCCCTGGGTCTTGTAGGCCTAGGACAGCCCCTCCACGGTTGCTAACCCTAAGAGACTACTCTATTATTATTATCTCTAACCATTCCCGAGCCTTTTAAAATAGTCTCTTTATTAAACTCTTCACATTGCCCAGTTTGAAACCACTGTGTGCTGCAGCCCTGACAGTATACACCTTGATGGAGTTCAGATGGAGTCAACGCTCCTCCGAGACTCAGGTACCGGCCAAGGATTCAAGTCAGAGACCACCATGCCTCCTGGCCACACTAACACAATCAAGTATGTGACACAATCAGAGCCCAAAAGTCTACATTTGGAACAACTGTAGAAACTGTTAAGATGAGAGACTCTTTCCAACTAGGTTTGCTAAGAAAACAGAACATGCATCTGAACTGTTGGTAGCCATTTTGCAGCCACAAGGAGATATGATGCTGAGAGAAGTGTCAATGGAGAGAAAAGCAGATCTGGAAAAGGGACAGAGACTGAGCCCTGATGACAACATTCAAGCCCATGGATAAGCTGGCTCTGAACCCGTACAACTGTGCTCTATGAGCTGATCAAATCTACCCCCTTCCTTTTAAAAATGCTTAATCCATTTGGAGTTGAATTTTTTTGTCATTTGGATCTGCAACTGTCCTACTGACAGACATCTGCAGGAAAATCCCTGTCCCTTGTGGCAGGAGGGCAATAATGCTAGGTAGCTATGTGGAGATGAGAGGCAACAGTGGTGCTACAGTAGATGCACTAAAGCTAGAATGGAGGACCCACTGCAGAAGAAGGCAAGGTAGGAGCTGCCAGGCCAGGGAGTGGACAGCTTTAGTGGTGGTTGCAACAGAAACAGTCTGTGGTGGCCACAAAGGAGCCTCAGTCTGCTGTGGTGCTATTAGTTAGTGCTTTTGGCTACAAGTAAAACAGAAGTCCAACTAAAAGTGGATTTACTCAAACAATAAGGGGCTATTTATTTGTACAACAGTAAGTCAGGAGGTAGGTAGTTCCAAAGTCCTTTAATTCACTGGGACAACGGCATTATCGAGGATGCACATGGCTCCCATATTCCCATACTGCCATCCACAGAGTGGGTTTTCATCTTCAAACTTGTCTCTTATGGCTGCAAATGGCTACTACACCTCCACACGTTACATCTTTCTACAACCCCCTTTCAAGGCAGGAAGGGCAGACTCTACTTTTTATCAGGGAGAAGCCTCCTGGTAGACTTCCTCCTGTATCTCATTGGCCTCAATTGCATGACATGGCAGTTGCTTAAAATGTTCCCTGGGAAGAGAGAAGACAACGCCATGACTGGTTTTGACCAAGATTAGGCAAACGATAGCCTCTGAGCCAAATCTGGCCTTCTGCTGCTTTTATAGATGGAGTTTTGTTGGAACATAACCACACTCAATCATCTACCACTGTCTATTGCTTATTGTACATCACAACAGTATAAAGCTGAGTAGTTGTGACAGAGACTGTCTGGACCACAAAGCTAAAAATATTTACAGAATAGTATTATAATACATTGCAGAAAAAGTTTGCCAACACTTTTGATTGCAGACTAATCAACAGCCATCCCCAGGGTCACCTTCTCTGAGCACAGGGTAGAGTGTACCCTATCCAGTGAAAGTGGGATCCTGCCAGCAAGAACAAATGGGAGAGAAGACAGCTGTTGTTAGGGGCTGGCAGTGGTGGGATGGAGTCAGTCATCGGTATAGTTGCTGCTACATTAGAGCAGAAGCTTAGGCAGACTCTTGTTGCCTAGAGAAGGGCTAGTTGCAGCCTCAAGGCAGTGGTCACTGCTTATACCATCCCCCAACCGTTCAGAAGTAGAGGACTTACCTGTGGTTCAGAAATGTCCCTGGAGTATCACAGAAAGGGAAAGAGACTGTGGGTTTCACCCTCTAGATCATGTGCAAAGGGGAGGACTATTCAGTTCTGGGGACCGTTGGCCAAGAGGTTGATGGGGCTGGAGTTCAGCAAGAGCCAAACAGAGAGGGCCTGGAGACAAATAGCCCTCTCATTCAGACCGTTGGTTGCTTTTTTCCATTGGCAGGTGGATTTAGATTTATTAATAATTTTTAATTTATTTTGTCAATGTTCAAAAAATCCTCAATACTTAAAATATTTTTCTGTAGCGTCATACCATTCACAAAATACTTCAGTTATAGAGGATGTATTAATACAGTTGCTCTTAATTGGTATTGATAGAAGGGGAGCTGATGCCTTTTAAACATAAAAAACAAAGAAAATCTCTGCCTTGAGCAGCATGATAACCACACGGTGCACTAATCAAGCAGTCATTCAACATTTACTCAATGTCTAGTGATCATTAGACACTGCAGGGGTTGCTGGGCAATCAAGGAAAAAAGACACAGTCCTCCCTCAGGGTGTTCACCAGCCTCGTTTGGGAAACAGAAACACCAACTCTGACCACTCTGTGTCTCCTCTCCTTTCCTACCCTACTTTTTACGGAGGGTTCTGCACTCCTCACCTGTCCCTGAGTTTAGTCAATTCTAAAATAAAGACCGAGAATTGCTGAGACCAAGAGCAATTCCTGGACAGCTGGGAGCCACTCTTTAAGGACAGGTGTTAGGAGGCCAATTCTTGTCCAGCCCAGTTCTGTGTGTCTTCAGCCGAGTGAGGATTTTATTCTTAGAGCAACAACCCAACTAGGAGAGAGGCAGACAACAAAAACCTGCCTTGACATTCTTTTTGCTCTCTGATTCCATAGAAAAAAGAAAAGAAAGAGCTAGTAGTTAAAAACAACTCCAAAGAACAAAAGAAACCAGAGCTTGCAGTACCTCTCAGTGAATTTCAATGTGCGAACGTTCTCATGGAGTCTCACATTTCTTGGAGGATTTTTTTTTCTCTCTACACTTTGGAAGGAAGTTTTTTATTCAGTAACAGCGAAGTGATTTTTGTTCAACATTTTTCAAGTATCTAAAAGGATTTAAAAAGTCATGTTCAATAGATTTTTTGTCAATAAATTTCTTTGACCACTGATTTTGACATTTCATGTTAAAGAACAAATCTTCTCAATCTTGAGACATGGGGGAGAAATACAGCAAAGACTCCACAGACAGTTTAAAATGATTATGCATTTCATATCATGCAAATTACCAGTAGAAATAATAAAATATCTCTACAGATAAAAATCTTCTCCTATGATTTTACTATTAGTCTACTGATTTGCAAAATTTATTGCTGGCGTGGTGGCTCACGTCTGTAATCCTAGTACTCTGGGAGGCCAAGGTGGGTGGATTGCCCTGAGTTCACAGATTCGAGACTAGCTTGAGCAAGAGAGAAGAGACCCTGTCTATGAAAAAAAAAAAAAATTATTAAGACTTCAAAATGAGCTGAGCCCTCCTGGACTGGGTCCAGTTCATGATTTATTCTCTCTGCTCTAGCTCCAGGATCTAATCATAGTAGGCATGAAATAAATGCCTGTTGTTAAATAAAACTGAGATAGCTTCTGCATATCACCCCTTGCTGTCACTGAGACAGCACAAAAGAGAAAAATTAAGGATCTTTACCTAGGAGCTGGATGGAAAGACGGCAGAGCACTTGGCCAGGATACCTAATGGTCTTGTGGAGTCAGACGGCTCCTCCTACAGCACCCACTGTGCGTGAGTAAGCCTGGAACAGCACTGGACAGACTGAAACAGCAAAGCATCTGAAAGCAGAACATGCCTTGGTAAGCTGGTCTGTAACATGGAATGCCCTTGATCTGTACTCTGTTTTCTCCCACCCACCTTACTGAAACTGTTAACTTCTTAATCAAACTTCTCTCTTGCATTCTTTATCCTGAAATATGTATACATGGCTGACGTCAACTTTCAAGGTTTAAACGGGAATCAAATTTTAGGCAAAAGAAGTAAAACCGTACCTGGTGGAATTTTAAGAGGAGGGCTCTAACATCCTTGCCTAGAGGGGAGTTTGTGACTTCATGGGAAATCATTGGGAGGGCATTCTCTTCCAGGGCACAGTATGTTTGAGGGATGCAAACAGAAACAAGCAACAAAGTATAATAGTTTGGGGCTCTGGAATGGAGCCTGCATCTTGGGGAAAACAAAAGATCAGGATTAGATTTCAAGATGGGAGGAGAGGACATTGAAGTTAAACCACAGAATTCTGATACAAGGGTGAGGGGAGGTAGAGTGCTGCTACAGGGACACTGCTCTTCAGTGTCCAGAAAGAACATCATTCAAGAGTTCTTTCGGGTCAAGAGCTGGTATAGCCATGACCTTAGCAATGCGTAAGGAAAAGTATTACTTGTTTTCCCCTAAAGCAGGTTAACTGAGTACCTGGTATATAGCAAGTTATCTCTAACTACAGGCTGCTGTTATTACTACAAATTAGCCGTCAAAGATTTCAGTGGGAAGTGACAAGGAGCAGCAGGAAAAAGGGCTAAGACTGGAGGAGAACGTAGCCGAAAAGGTGGTCTAGGGCACTGTTTCTCCAACTGTTGGTGGCAACCAGTTGGTGGTCAGGAAATCAATGCAGTGTCTGTGTCCAAATTATTATTACTAGAATTAAAAAAAAAAAAACTAACGAGAGTGCTTTGCACAAAATGTGGTTAATTTTTTTCTTTGACTTCGTTCCACTTATAAATACAGACTTATTTATGTGTGAATGTATTATGTCATGTAAAAAGTGTATTTTTACTTGGATCTTTGTCAACCAAAGCCTGAGCTACCTGGGTTGGGGGTGGGATGTGTAACACGGCAGGTGGTGCTGAGGAGGGCAAAGCCAGCTTGGGTGTACCTACTGTTAACAAAACAAATTAAAGTAATTACGCTCTCCTTGCTGAACACTGAAATCACCTGGGGAGCTATAAAAATATCCTGGTGCCTGGGTCCCACCACTAGAGTTTCTGATTAATTGGACTGTGGTATGGCATTGGCATCAGTTTTTCTAACCTCCCCAGGTGATTTGAATCTGTAGCCAAAGTTGAGAGGGCCACATTACAGCAAGGGACCCTCATAATCTAAAATTACCCTGTGTCGACACTCCAAAGTCTCATCTAACAATCTCCTGCCTGATCGGTGTGGTAGTGTGAATGTTATCTTGAATTTCTAGGACTTACAGGCTTCTTACAGGCAAATATTGGCACAACCATCACTGAGTCCACTAAACTCCCTGGCTAGCTGAGTTGATCTTAACCAAGGGTCCTCAAACTTTTTAAACAGGGGGCCAGTTCACTGTCCCTCAGACCATTGGAGAGCCGGACTGTGGACCCTGGGATGAGTTGGCTGCTAAGCAAGACAGGCATCGGTGGCAAAAACACCCAGTGGGCTGGATAAATATCCTAGGCTGGCTGCATGTGGCCCATGGGCCATAGTTTGAGGACACCTGCCCTCAAATGTTTTCAAGAGGTTTATTTTTGCTAAAATACTTCTATTTTCCTAAAGCAGAATTTCAGGCCATAGCATGTTAATGGAAAGGTTTGTTTGTTTATGGAATTTTCAAATCGTTTTTTGCAGATGGTGGCTAATTCATAATAATAAAATAAGATTCTGGATTAGACTGAGCCGTGAGGATTAAAAAGAGAACAAAAGTTACCGTGGAGAAAGAATTTGTAAATTTGGTGGAAGCTTGCTTTTGTTATTCCTAAACCAATATTAATAAGGAAAATTTACTTTAAAAATAGAACGGTATAAATACTCTGCAAAACAAAAACATGGTAGACAAGAAGTAAAATTTTTGAGCCTTTTCTCATAAAAAAAAGGTATATGTATATAAACCACTATGTAGCTATTCAAATCACTATACGGAGAACAAAACACGAATACACAAAATCAGAAACAGTGTAGAAATAACCAAATATCCAGAGGAAATTAAATATTTCATTCTTCTTTATGAAAAATTAATTGAAACCCTATATGAAATTGATGACTTCTAGGCAAATATAAATGACCAAAAATGATCTCAGAAGACACAGAGGAACTTCAACAGATCAATTATTAATATGAATTTATAAAGTTGATAAATAGCTAGTTCTCAAAAAACTACCAGGCCCAGAAATTTTAATAGTTTAAGTCAATCAAATCTATAAAGACCAGTTAACCACTGCTGTTTAAACTATTCAAGAGTGTAGAGAAGCAAAGCCTCCAAATTATTCTCCAAATATAGAATATCATTGATGGCAAAACCTGTAAAGATACATGTATCACAAAAAAGAACTATGGACCAGTATTAATAAAAATTTCCTAGACGAAATGTTCTTAAATAGCATCCATTAGAACAGAGGTGTCCAACCTTTTGTCTTCTCTGGATCACAGAAGAAGAGTTGTCTTGGGCCCCATAACTAAATACACAAACACTAATGAAAGCTGATGAGCAAAAAGGAGTTCCATGGATAATTTCTGTGGTATCTGCCACCACAGATAAGCAAAAAGTCCTCACATAATAATTCTAATTTTGCAGCAGCCCATTCAGAGAGTCTTTTAAAATTGTCAAGTAGGTCCCAAACTGTGATCACTAATATAGAAAAAAAATATATATATATCTAAGTAATAAAACATCTTTTAAAAATATTTTTTGTATAAAAGTAAAAGTGGGCAACATAAAACTAGTGGGCTATTTAAGAAACTAATGCATCAATATCTGGTTTGATGGAAGTAGTTGTAATTCTCAGTGAGTTCTCGTGGTACATGTCAAATATTTTGGTTCTAATTTTACTCTTAATGTGCTTCATTCTTGAAAATAGTTGCTCAAAAATGTAGGTGCTTAGACTTAAGACCCCTAGATAAAAGAGCCCACGTGGAGACTCCCGAGAGAGTTCTTAGTTATTTCCCCCTTCTGGAAGCTCTGGTGCTTTTTATTTCTTCTGTATTCCTCTAATAAAAGTCCTATCTTGGGCGGCGCCTGTGGCTCAGTGAGTAGAGCGCCAGCCCCTTAGTGGCAGGTTCAAACCTGGCCCCGGCGGCACTGCAACCAAAAAATAGCTGGGCATTGTGGCAGGCACCTGTAGTCCCAGCTACTCGGGAGGCTGAGGCAAGAGAATCACTTAAGCCCAGGAGTTGGAGGTTGCTGTGAGCTGTGTGATGCCACAGCACTCTACCCAGGGTGACAAAGTGAGACTCTGTCTCTACCAAAAAAAAAAAAATCCACTGGGGGGAAAAAATGTAGGTGCTGCAAAAAAGTGTGATTTGTCTCTGGGAAGGCAGGACCTATAAAAGTCCACTAAAGAGAGACAATCAAATATTTCTTTAAGTTGGATGTCAGATTGTGGCTCAGTGCATTCCATTTGAAAATTGGCAGGTAAGGTATTAATGGCAACAGAAAATGAAGTTGCAAATGCACCAAAGTATTATTTCCCCAGAAATCTTGAAATCTGTTTTCAAATTCTTATATCAAATCAAAAAGCAAGGCTGCATATTTTTTTATTATTTGCAGGACTGTGTTTAGCCAATGTGTAGAAATGCTTAAAATTGTTTGCCTTAATTTGAGCTTGCCATAATTTCAGTTTCATTTGGAATGCTTGAATTCACTTAGTGTGGTTTAAAACATTGTATTGATAAATTAGTTTTCACTTTGAAGATACATGTTTAACTCATTTAAATGAGCATTTAGATTCACTAAACTTGCTTTTAAATCTGTAAGCCAGTTTGCATCATCACATTCTGGCACAAACTTGGTTTTTGATACCACAAACAACTTGATAACATGTAGCAAATTATAAAATCTTTCCGACATTTGGCCTTGACTTAGCCATCTTGCCTCCAAAAAGTAAATGATGTCACTAGAGTCAGTAGCAATACTTTTGATAAATTCCTGGAATTGGTGGTAACCCAATTCTTCCACCTGTAGGAAATCCAGTCTTGATGATGATTTGTGCAACATTATCTATTTTTAAAGCTTCTGTGTGTAAATTTTTTTGATATAATATGCAATGATACTTCATCAAACCTGAGTCTTGGGTGGCAACTGCATTATCTTCTATTAATTGTAATAAGTTTTTCTCTTTTACCTACCATTGCTGGAGCACCAGCAGTGTCCATACCAGATATATGGACAGTGGACAAAGAAAATTGCTTTACCATATTTTTTCCTGCTTTATATAAATGTTTTAATTTAGCTATGTCTTTTAATGGCACTACAAAAGCCATTTTTTAGTGACATTATATTCATGGATGATACCTATAATAAAAATGGCAACTAAAACCTTATTTGTAGCATCAGAGCTGTCATCCACTGTCAAAGCATAAAATTTTAAATTAGTAGCTTTACTCTCTAAATTTCTTTCCATAGATTTTCTAATTTCTTCAGTTCGCCTAGCTAGTCTGATGAGACAAACTGATTTTAGAAATATCCCCCCTTTTGGGAGGGAAAAATTCTATCTACCATACTTTTCATATTGCTTAATAAAATCACCATCAGTAAATGGTTTTCGATCTTTGGCTAGTAAATATACTACCACATAACTAGTTTTTACAATGCAATCTGTCTGAGGTAACTTTTAAAAAATATTTTAGTTGAAAAGACTCTTTTTTTCAGTTCCATTATTTTGTCTAATGATACAATCCATCATATACATTGAACCTGGCAGCATGGTTTTATGTATAATGCTTTTCCAAATCATACTCTCTGAAAACTTGCACAGATTCCCTACAAATTAAAGAAAACACCTTTCTGTTTTCTTTGACAAAAATTAGTCGTCTACTTTTCATTGAACAATCTTTTTTCATCTGTGATTTTCACTTTTTAAGGTTCTGTTTTCTTTTGAGATGTTTTAGAAGCCAGGCTGGGATAAAAAAAATAGTAATAGCTGGGCAAGGTGGCTCACGCCTGTAATCCTAGAATTCCGGGATGCCGAGGCAGATGGATCGCCTGAGCTCAGGAGTACAAGACCAGCCTGAATCTCTAAAATTAGCCGGGCCCTGTGGTGGCACCTGTAGTCCCAGCTACTCGGGAGGCTGAAGCAGGATGGCTTAAGCTATGATACCACGGCACTGTACCGAGAGTAACAAGGTAAGACTCTGTCTCAAAAAAACCCATAGTAGCAGACAGGGGACTATACTTACTTCTATTATGAAAATTAATTGACAAGAAAACAGAAAGCAAAGCCTGGTCCCTTCCACATCTCAGCTGCTAATGCAGGTGAGACAGAGGCCCATTGTAAAGCGCGAGGGGAGATGCGCGAGGCACCGCTGAGGTGTAAAAATGCCCTAATAATCAAATTAGAATGCTCACCTGCCTGCCAGCTAATAGTGAACGCCAAACGCTGCAACTGTAGGTTAAAATATTATGGTAATTCCTGCCTCGCCATGTCACCAGAGCTTGTGTAAGGTCTGCCGGCGTCAATTCCACTGTCCACACTTGGCAGACAACACCCTGCGGGCCGCAAGTCGGTAAAAGGGAAGCCGCACATGCGCACAAATAGAGCGCAGGCGTGTTTACGTGACTTTACGGACACCTCGTAGTCCGCTATAAAGTTCATGCTGGAGAACTGCGCAACAAAGTTCCACCCAAAAAATCACACCTTGTAGTCTGCTACAAAGTTCGTGCTGGAGAACTGCGCAACAAAGTTCCACCAAAAAATCACAAAAAACCTCAGTGTTTTAAGTGAGTTAATGATTCTCTGTTGGGCCGCGTTCATAGCCATCCTGGACTGCATTTGGCCTATGGGCTGCGGGTCGGATACCCTGCAGGTTGGACACCTGCTTTAGACCTTAAAAGACTCTAGAAATAGAGATTCCAAGAAAATAAAGGAAACCTAGTGACATAATTCCCTATATTTTGCAAAGAAGTAAAACCACTTAATCATCTCCATTGGAGTTGAAAAAGAATTTTATACATTCTTTTTGTATTTGATGTTCAATTTATATATATGTCATGTGTGCTCATTAATTTTAATTTTTTTTTTTTTTAGGTATACAAACGTTTTATAAACAGACAAGGCCTACAGACTTACTTCTTTTTGGACACACCCACGGTAAGCCGCGGCGGCCAGTTGTCTTGGTGTGCTGACCTCCAGGAAAGCCCCAGAAGTGGCACAGCCCCCTATGAGCCCGAATCTCCTTTAGGGGCCCCAAGTCTTCCCGGAGCTTGTTGTCCAGGCCATTGGCCAGGACTTGGCTGTATTTTCCATCCTTTAAGTCCTAGTGTCTGTTTAAAAACCAGTCTGGGATCTTATACTGGCGCGGATTCTGCATAATGGTGATCACACGTTCCACCTCATCCTCTGTGAGTTCTCCTGCCCTCGTGGTGAGGTCGATGTCTGCTTTCCTCAACACTACATGAGCACATCTTCGACCCACACCCTTAATAGCGGTGATGGCAAAGGCTATTTCCTGCCGCCCATTGATGTTGGTGTTGGGTACTCGCAAAATGTGCTGGAACTTCTCAGGGATCACTAGAGACATGGCTGTGGCACAGCCGGATGCGTGTAAGCCTCCTATAGAAGAGAGAATGGAAGTGACCAATTAAAAATTTTTTTTTTAGAGACTGGGCCTCACTGTGTCACCAAGGCTGGAGTGCAGCAGTGCAATCATAGCTCACTGTAACCTCAAACTCCTAATGATGACTTAAACCCTGCCACTGGCTGGGAGAATGAGTAGAATCTGTAGCATTCTCTACTGTAATTCTGTTCCTGTTTATTTATTTATTTCTGTTTATTTTTAAATTTTCTTTTTGTTTCACTGGAAAGGAAAGATACTGCTCAGTTTTAAGCATTAAAAGCCTATACAAGTTGCTTTGTTACAATAAAACTAAACACAGGTGCAGAAAAGATTTGATATTTTTCTCTCAGAATATAGAGACTTTCTCTGACCTTCTGAGTTTGACTTCCATGACATCATCATCAAACTGTTACCCTAATGTCCATGTTTTTTGATACACACCTTGCAGAATGACCTCAGGGCTATGTGGATTAGTAAAGGGATTTGTTTTGGTTTTTTTTTTTTGAGACAGAACCTCAAGCTATCCCCCTGGGTAGAGTGCCGTGGCATCACAGCTCATAGCAACCTTCAACTCCTGGGCTCAAGCAAGTCTCCTGCCTCCGCCTCCCAAGTAGCTGGGGCCACAGGCACCTGCCACAACGCCCGGCCATTTTTTGGTTGCAGCCATCATTGTTCTTTGGCGGCCCAGGCTGGGGATTCGAACCCGCCATCTTAGGTGTACATGGCTGGCGCCTTAGCCGATTGAGCCACAGGCGTCAAGCCTAGTAAAGGGATTTGAATCGATGTATTAAATGTTTTCATGGCTACAAAACCAGCACAATTCGGTCATCGCTTTCTGAAAATAGTCACGTCTTTTCGGATACTCAGAACTCAGTTCTGAATATGTCATGCTCTTGCTTTTTAATCTCCAATTGGTAGTTTTTAAAATGGGCCTTTTAGCTGGATATAAAATAATGCCTGCCACCACTATCTAAGAGCCCTCGTGCTCTAAAGCCAACTTATGTGCATGGGGCAGTTCCTGGCCCATGTTCATTGGCACTATAAAATGTGACTGGGAAGAGAGCCTCTTAGGGTAAGAAGGATGTGCTGGTGTTAGGAGTCCCTTTAAGTCCCAGCTCTCTATAATGAAGCTCACAAATGTGACTGTGAATCTGGGTGGCACGTTGGACTGTGCCTGCTCAATGCCATTGGGCAGAGAAGCTCCCTAGTGCATATCCTTTTTAGTTCTGTAAAATACAGTATCAGAAACTAAATGCCACTTGTTCAGCAGTGAATTAATGGGCATCCTGGTCAAATTCAAAGTTTTTTGATGTACAAAACTTTATAAATGAAACTATTTCTTCAATAGACGAAGTGTGACAAACGCCTACCTGTAACAGTATGCAATTTCGGCACAGATCTGTTTAGTAAATGTATCACTATGTACCAGTCAGGAATCTTGCTCCAATAAAGGAACATAAAGATTAATATATGTATATATGTGAAATATGTTAATATTGGGGGCTTTTTTAGGTTTTTGCTTTCATAGCCAAGTGTAGATCCTTTTCCCTATAATGCAATTATGAAGGCACTTATCTTCCCTTCCACTACACTTAGAGTTTTATTTTTTTACATTCAAAATTTTGACCATCTGGAATTTATTCTAGTGCAAGGAAAGAGCTAGGAATAAAAGAAATTCTTTTTCTAGTTGGCTTACCAATTGCCTTAACATTTTCCCCACTTTGAATTGTCACTTTTATCATATACTAAATCACTCCTGGCTCTATTTCTAGATTCTTTACTCTGTTCTGCTATATTTATTCATGGTCAGTAGCAAAGCGTTTTAATATTTGAACTTACATACTATTTAAAATATCTGGCAAAGCTAGTTTCCTTCTTTGTTTTCAAACATTTCCTGGCCATTTCTGAATATATTTTTCATATGAACTTAAGAATCAGCTTTTTTTTTTTTTTGAGACAGAGCCTCAAGCTATCCCCCCTGGGTAGAGTGCCATGGCATCACAGCTCATAGCAAACTCCAACTCCTGGGCTCAAGCAAGTCTCCTGCCTTCACCTCCCAAGTAGCTGGGACCACAGGCGCCCACCACAACGTCCGGCCATTTTTTGGTTGCAGCCATCATTGTTGTTTGGCAGGCCCGGGCTGGGGATTCGAACCCACCACCTTAGGTGTACATGGCTGGCACCTTCGCCGATTGAGCCACAGGTGCCGAGCCAGAATCAGCTTTTTTTAGGGTTTCTTACTAGTCCTCTTTCCTGACACACAAAAAAATTGTGTTTTATTGGGATAAAATTAAATGTATACGTATATTTAGGAAATTTACATTTTATAAAATTGAGTGTAAGATGTAATATTTCCTTTCATTGGTCTTCTTCACATCCATCGGAATTTTGCCTTTCCATTTACACCCTATATGCTCCTTGTTAGAGTTGGATTCTAACTCTAGTTAGAATCATCCATAGTTCCTGGATGATTTGTTTCTTGTTATTGCAAGAAACAGAATCTACTTCAGAAGAGGGGCAGACGTGGTTTCACAAAAAAGGAGAACAAAGCTGGAAATGTAGATTCTCCCGAGCTCTGTATAGAGGCACTGGTGCATCAGTGTGCAAAGCTTACAAAGAAGTGGGGACAAGTGGCTGCCACCCTGAGATTCCCTCTGGGATCCCACAAGCCCACCAGGCGGGGCCTCCTCTGAAAGCCAGTCCCCTGGGTCTGTTAGAGACATGCAGGTTCCTGGGGGACATGTTTCTTGGTCCTCTCTCCCTCTGGCCAAGGAGGCGCCACCTGAAGCAGGACCCTAGCAGCCTTTTAGCCCCGTAAAGAGATTCCATCACTACAGGCACTCTCAGGGTCTAGGTACTGTGGAAGGGCAAGGGGCCACAGAGGGGGAGCTGGAAGCTGTCCTTAGCTTTTCCGGCCCATACCAACCCTTCTAGTGGGTCGTTGCCCCATGAATATTTAGTTCTTTTCCACCTATAGTATTTGGAACTCTTTCCTCTGGCCCCAGAAGGCTGATGGCAGACTACTGCCCTATTTTGCCCTATCAGTGCCATTGGGCATAAGGGGCTGTCCATGGAAGCTGGGGGAAGCTGGCCTCCTGCCACAATGGCCAAATGGCACAAAACACACATCCTCCTGCCGAGTGACAGAAGACAGCATGATGTGCTGCTCAGGTCTCCATAGGGGCCACCGCCTGGCTTCACAGGTGAGGAGAACATGAAGGCATCTGAGATCAGGCTAAGAGCAGTTATGATGTGGCCGCTGGCACTGCACTGGCCCCACACAGCTCGCCTTTCTGTGAGATTTCTAAGGAAATAAACATGTAGACACGTCTCTTTACTGTCTGAGAACTGTTTTTCTAACTTTTTAGCCTATAGGAAGGCCTAACAGTCAGCAGAGTTTATATAACAATTAAAGTGGAAGGAGGCTCTGGGAGCTAAGCTGGCCTGTCCCCACCACATTTAGAAGAGAAAGAGCACTGTACTAGGAGTCCAGACCTGGGAGGCCTGATGTTCTCACTACCTAAATGTGTTACCTGCATGAATAAAGACTTTTCTGGACCTCAATATCATCTGGGTATAAGAAAAAGATTGGGGCCAGGCACATTCCCACCTGTAATCCTCACACTCTGAGAGGCCAAGGTTAGAGGATCCCTTGAGCTTAGGACATGGAGACCAGCCTGGGCAAGAGCAAGACCCTGTCTCTACTAAAAATAGAAAGCTAGCTGAGCATTATGGTGGGCACCTATAGTCCCAGCTGCTTGGGAGGCTGAGGCAAGAGAATCGCTTGAGCCTAAGAGTTTGAGGTTGCTGTGAGTTATGATAGCACTGTGCTCTACCGAGGTCACAGAGAGAGACTCTGTCTCAAAAAGAAAGAAAAAATTGGGCAATGCCTATGGCTCAAAGGAGTAGGTGCTGGCCCCATAAGCCGGAGGTGGCGGGTTCAAACCCAGCCCTGGCCAAAAACTGCCAAAAAAAAGAAAGAAAAAGTAAAAAAAGTGAGTACATGTATCAAATCACATGTTGTAAACTGGGGTTCACAGATGTGTTTTATTTGACCTGCTTTAAATCAGTCTTAATTAGTAGTCAAAATCAGGGTGCATGCATTCTCATCTTTCTTAGAAAAATCATAGGGCCGGCTTCTCCCACGGCTACAGTCGGCCACAGCTGCAGTGGCCAGGCTCCACTTCTGTAGGCCACCCCCATCCCCACCGCCGCAGTGTCACCAGCTTGATTATTTACCTGATCTGCTGACCCTGCAGCCATTTAGTTGCAGCCCTCAGTCATTCTGTGAAGTTCCTTTCACTTTTAGAATTTAATGATTCTAAAATTTGGTCCAGCTGCCAGTCTACACAATATATCCCTTTGCCACATTACTGAAAAGCAGGGCCTTATGAGCAACTGTGAGTGTAGCAAGCTCTGACCCCACGCTTTTCTTTTTTTTCCCATTTGCTTATGGCAGATTATTCCTGGTTACCATGGTGATTACCATCCCTTAATGATACACTGCTACCGCATGGGGAATGCAATTTTCTTTACGCGCAAGGGAAGCAGTGGGGAACGGTAGTAAGTATAAAAGTCTCTCTCCCCCTCTGTCCCTCAGGTGCTCCCCCATCACCACAAAGGACAAGTCAGGCCACCAATCCATCTCTCCAGGCGAGACAACACGAGAGCTGCTGTCAGAATTTAAACACCTTCCCTGGGTCCCAGTGCACATGTGGGAACCCAGAGAAAGGCTATTTTCAACCTCCAAAAAGTGTTCCACATCAAGTCTCATGGGACTTAATTAAAATAATCAGTTTTCACAGCCAAGGCTTTCAATGCTAACGTTTCCCACAAAATGAGCATCCCTGTGGAAAGAGGCCCCGCTCACACATACTCAGAGCGAGTGACACCTCTAACTCCCTGCTTTTCCTCCTCCTACAGATCCTGTGCTCTGCATCTGGCCCTTTCTGACCAAACTGAGGGCAGTCGACTCATGGCCTGTGATGCGGGCCAAAACTCCCAGGCCTCATTTCTGGGGTGTCAGAGGTTCTAACCATACCCCAGGAGATGGGAGACGAAGATGTGCTCTCACTGGTTCATAAAAGCCCCCAGCATCAAGGGCTCACTCCCTGAAACCTCCGTCTGAGGGGCAGGTTGTATTGCTCAGTGCCGCTCAGCCCACCAGGGATGTCAAGTCCTAATTCCTAGAGTCCAGTTTTAAGACATGGCCAAATAGAAAACGAGGGCAAATGAAAGCAACAGGACTTGGCTCAGTGCCTGTGGCTCAATCAGCTAAGGCGCCAGCCACGTACACCTAAGGTGGCGGGTTCGAATCCCCAGCCTGGGCCCGCCAAAGAACAATGATGGCTGCAACCAAAAAATGGCTGGGCGTTGTGGCGGGTGCCTGTGGTCCCAGCTACTTGGGAGGCAGAGGCAGGAGACTCGCTTGAACCCAGGAG